>PVIU01004106.1:0-131317 GCA_004026605.1 Ondatra zibethicus
CCCCACCCCTCCTCCCTCCCCCTTCTTCCTTGAAAGAGGGCATGGTGCCCTGCCCTGTTGGAAGTCCAAGGCCCACCCCCATCCCTCCTGGCCTAGGAAGGAGTGCATTCAAAAAGACTCGGTTCTCAAAAAGTTAATACATGCAGAAGAGATAGGTCCTGGTGTCATTGTTTGTGGGTTCTCCATCTGCCAACTTACTACCATCACCTCCCTTGTTTTTCTTTCTCACTAAATTGAAGCATGGAAAACTGTAATTTTTGCTATAAGATTTTTGATGATAGAGAGAAGAGATAATGAAACTGTACTATCGAGTCTTTCCACTCCTGTCTTATCAGGTCATTGTGATATCTTTTGGCTTTCTGTCATTTGGCATGCAGACCATCTTAAGAAGTTTAATAGTAACTGAGGTTTCAGCAATTTTTATTTAAGAACTTTAGATTTTTGTATACAATGGATAGACATTTCATATGTAGTAATATAGAAGTCCAATAAATTCATGCATGTGTTTCTCCTACACACTTTTTCTGTATTTCAAGAGATTATTAAGGATAAAAAAAGAACACGATGTCTCCCTGTGGAGTCAAGGAGCATTGGCTCCCATACTATCTTTATGCAGAAGCTTTCTTTTTTTTCTTATTCTTTTATTTTTCATTCAAAAATTTACACTTCCTCCTCTTCTCCCAGTCCCCTCCTGCTCCCCCACTACCCCTCCTCCCTCCCCCTGCTTCCTTAAAAGAGGGCATGGTACCCTGCCCTGTGGGAAGCCCAAGGCCCTCCCCCCTCCATCCCGGCCTAGAAAGGTGTGCATCCAAATAGACTAGTTTCTCAAAAAGCCAATACATGCAGAAGAGATAGGTCCTAGTGTCATTGTTGATGGCTTCTCAGTCTGCTCCCATTGGCAGCCACATTCAGAGATTCCGGTTTGATCATATGCTCATTCAGTCCCAGTCCAGCTGGATTTGGTGAGCTCCCATTAGATCAGGCATACTGTCTCCGTGGGTGGACCAGTCCCTCGCAGTCTTGACTTCCTTGCTAATCTTCTCCCACCTTCTGCTCTTCGGCTGGACCTTGGGAGCTCAGTCCACTGCTCTGATGTGAATGTGGGTCTCTGTTTCTATCTCCATCCATCGGACGAAATTTCTATGGTGATGATCGAGATATTCATCAATGTGACCATGGGACAAGGCTAATTCAGGCACCCTCTCCTCTGCTGCCCAAGTACCTAGCTGGGGACATCCCCATGGACACCTGGGATCCCCCTAGAGCCAAGTCTCTTGCCAATCCTAAAATGACTCCCTTAATGTAGATATCTTATTCCCTTCTCCAATATCCATCCTTCCTCCATTTCCACCCTCCCACTCCCCGAAGCTCTCCCCAGTCCTTCCCTTCTCCCTTCTCCCTTCTCCCTCCCCCTCTCCCCTTTGCCCACCCCACCCCTACCTCCACCCCTATCCCCATTTCCATGCTTCCAACTTTTGCCCTGCGATCTTGTTTGCTTCCAATCTCCAGGAGGATCTATATATGTTTTTCTTTGGGGTCACCTTGCTATTTGGCTTCTCCAGGCTTGTGAGCTATAAGCTTAATGTCCTTTGTTTATAGCTAGGGTCCACTAATGAGTGAGTACATATCATAATCATCTTTTTGGGTTTGGGTTATCTCACTAAGGATAGTGTTTTCTACTTCCATCCATTTATGCAGAAACTTTCTTAGCGTGCAAGTGCTCCTATTAGGTTTTAGACTTTGAACTGTCAATGTTATGTTAAAAGAGATTCACCATCCCTGGCTCATCTGGAAGCCGATTTCTGAATTCCTTTTTTATTCACTGTTCCACCTCCCCAAATATAACCAATGACTGTTGCCCTTACTTAAGAAGATAGCCAGTTTGAAAGCAGGGAGCTGAGTGTTTTTAATTCTAGAACATATATTTCTTTGAAAATCTATTGAGACAATGGTGTAAAAGTGCATGGTTTCAGTGTGCTGAAAACCAACAGAGGGAAAAAATATTCAGACAAAGGAGGCATCTGACTTCTATCAAAAAGAAAGTGATTGTTCACAGTGCTAATTGTAGATTAGTGAGAATGCTGGGTCTGATACAGGGCCATTCAGACATGGTTCCAAGGGACATTAGAGTGCTGGCTAAAAACTTAGGAACCAAACCTGGAGGCACCATGGGCACTATAGGCCTATTGGAGTTGCCTTACCCATTGGTGTGGGATGTTTTCTTCCAAGATCGAGTCTAATGTGATTCAGGAGAATCTAAGCATGAGAGCTCTGCTGTCTGCATCCTTGGACAAACCTTGGGTTGTAAGCATGTTCTCCCTCTACCCCAAAGAAAAAGAGTGTAGACTCAGCACGGGATTAGAACTCACTGTGTAGCAAGGAAGACCAGAGAATTAAAGGTGGCTATGGTTTTCTTTCACACACTACAGCTTAGTGCAGAGAGGACTGTGTTGCATTGTTACCGGTCCAAAAGAACAAGAAGATCCAGATAAGGGTGAATGTCAAGTTGCATCCTCTGAAAAATGAGGACCTAAGGATTGGCCATCACAGCAGCACCCGAAGCTGTGTTCCAGGATGATAAAGGCTTAATAAGACATCTGCTCATCAAGGAAGTCTGAAATAAATGATGGCATGGTAACCACATGATCCTTTACTTCAAAGGGCTCTAGATTCTTTCTCAGTTCTAAAGAGCCTCTAGGATGCAAGGAAAGGTTATAGGAGAAAAACCCATGAAACCCAGAGTTTACGTGAAAGATAGTATTCTACACCCACAACTTCATCCGGGAGCCTGCAGAATCTTCAGATGTTGGAGGAAGATAGTGTATGTTTATACCTTATTCAACTTCACGAAGACCAGCCCTGAAAAGTGTCTCAGTAGAGGACATTGGGGTGATGAATAAGTAGGCTAAATGACACCCTTGTTTGTTACTACGTGCTATAAAGATAGGACAGAACTTACAAAGAAAATGATAAAGAGATAAAGGCAGACACATAGTTGTCTTTTGTCTCCAAAATAAACATACTATTGTGGACAGGAATGTCATATTCCAAATCATTTACTGTGAATGAGAAAATAAGCTCAATATAATGTAGTAATAAGGAAGTGCAATTTCATAGGGAAGAGAAGGACAAGATAGATTTGGCTGTATTGTTAGAAGCAGGATGTCTGGAACACTGACACCCATACTACTGAGCATATTTCAGAGTACACAAATAGTTTTGGGTTCCACAAGTGGGAAGAACACTGACAATATATGTATATATAGACCATAAAGTATCATTTGATGAGCAGTTGAATAATTGGGTTTAGAAAAAAAATATCAAGATACCAATAGGTGATTCAGAGTATAAGATGATTGTCTCATAAAACAAATTATTTCTATTTTAGTTTGCCCCAGAGAACATGAAAAATAGCTGGAGGGAAGATTTTTTGATTACTATTAGAAAAGCATTGCAGCAGGCTGCCCCACAAAGAGGTAAGCTCAAATCTCTGTAAGTATCTGGTAGCTGGATGCTGACCACTAGGCCACCTGAAAAAGTTTTTCTTTGGGTTGGAGTCCATTTATGGTGCCCTTCATTCTTGAAAGCTCATCGAGTTGACTTAACTAAGACCATCATAGGTCAGCGAGCTGTTACTTGATCCTAAGCATGTAAGTGAGTTCAAACAAGATTTACAGTGCTATCTACCCAACCTGTGACTGCCTGTATATGCCTTAGTGAGCTTAGGTGACACCAGAAAAACCTACCCAAGTGCTCTATAGACTTGTGAAGAATATAGAGGTTCATTGTTTTAAACAGTGAGTTGGGTGTGTTTGTTACATAGTTTCTGCTCACCACTGGAGCGAGGGAATCTGCCTTTCAGCAGGATGGATGAAGGCTTAAATGGGCCAGTGAACCCATTTAACCTCTTTTAGCTTGAATTACTTTATTTATAAAATTCTGTGTGTGCTGCTGTGGATTACTTGATTGGGTTACTAGAGATCTTTTACCTGTAAAATTCTGACAACAGACATGGGACCTATCACATTTCTGGACACAAGACAACATCATAATTTAAATGAAGTACTTTATACATTACAGAGCACATAATTCTAGTTTGACAGATTGTGTCCATTTTTAATATTTTTATGTGTGAGGTAGAGAAAAGAACTTAAGGGGAAATAAAGACACCACATGGGAATAAACTCCACATGACATGCTTTCTTTCACACATCAAAGGACAAAATAGTTATTTTCTTTATCTTTCTTGATTGATGTGTTTATTTTGAGAGAAATCACTTCCTTTACACTTCTGTGTACTGGGCATGCATCCAAACCGACACACAGAACTTCAGATGACGACACCCCCTCACCTACTTCTTCATGGCAGCCATGTATTGCTCTGCTCTATTGGCTTCTCTTGGGAAGGCTCTTTCTCTGACTGGGTGGATGGTAAGTGTTGACATTTACTCAGGTCCAAGGAGATAATATGTATTATTAACCTTGACTTCATCCCAAGCAGAGGAAGGATGAAACTAAAAAACTTTGTTTTAGATGAATGTAGTACTTCAAAAGAAAAGGTGAATGGTCACACTTTCAATTGCTAGAACAATATCTTCTATAGAGAACTCTGTATTGTATCCATCTATACATTTCAGAATCTCAAGCAGGGGTTTAAAATTCTTTTTGTACGGGTGAGGTTTCCAAGCCAAATATGATCATTTGACTTAGCAATAAAAAAAGACTTCTGGATTACACATGGATTCTTCCATCCTTTCTCCTTCCTCCTGAACCTCCTCCAAAATATTGCTGTTGCATTTATAATAAATACTTGTGAAAACCATGCAGCCTATTTTTCTTTCTTTTGCTTCCTTTCTTGCTCCCTCCCCTTCCCTCCCTTCCTCCCTCCCTCCCTTCCCTCCTTTCCTCTCTTCTTCCTTTCCCTGCCTTCTTCCTTCTTTTCTATTTATGGCTTATTAATTAAGAATTTAAACATAATGTACATGGAAAGCTTTTCTTTTTCCTTTAATTGATTTTTATTGAGCTCTACATTTTTCTCTGCTCCCCCTCCCTGCCTCTCCCCTCCCCTTCAATCCTCTCCCAAGTCCCCACGCTCCCAATTTACTCAGGAGACCTTGCCTTTTCTACTACCCATGTAGATTAGATATATATGTCTCTCTTAGGAAAGCTTTTTCTAGTATTCAAGAAAGACAGGTGGAGAATTGGCACAAAGGATGGAAGGAAATAGATACAATTTTAAATAAAATTATTGGTTCAAATAACTAGAGCCCAATTCTGCTAATAACTAAAGTTCTTAGCATGCACTTCTCATAATTATCAAATATGGAAGGTGAAGGAGATGAGGTATATATCTACCAGAATGTACAATCCAGGTTGAATCTACTGCTTAGACAAGTTAGTTGCCATACTAGAAGCAGGCAGTGATTGGTGACCTGTACCGTATGTGCAAACACATTGCAGCTTTCTGGGGAAAGACCATGGTGTTAAAGGTTAGGCTTGCATCATAGGTGTAATCATAGAGCTTCAAGAAAGTGATTTGCAGAAAGTGAGAATCTATTATTTACTGAAAAAATTAACTATCCCTTTGCCCTCCCCAAATCCCTCTGCTTTTATTAATCTTTCCTGTGCATCAGATATCTGTTTTCCGTGCCTCCATGCATACAATTTGGAAGGATCTGGATTTTAATTGTGCCTAACTTGGAATGTGCACACTACCCAGTCCTGGTCAATGTTACAAAGCATCTTGTAGTAACTGGCTTGGAGGTGAGTGTATGATCAAAGGTAATTTATTCAGTTGCAATCCTGGAGTTTTTCTAAAGCAATTAAGAAAAGGCAAATAGTCCCTCTGTTGGGGTTGCTAAACAGAACGTTTGTAAGCCCAGGCATTCTCGTTAGAGTGTCTTGACACTTCTGTAAGACCCTCAGATTGAAGCTAACTGAAGAAAACTTTCCTCCTGATTTGAACATCTGTATCCAGCGTTCCTTGGACTTTCAGCTTTGATGAGCTTCAGTTTGCTCTGTGCAGTACAATTGTTTTAAGTCTCCATCTAACTATCCTGCAATTTGTTTCTAATTTAATATAAGACTACTCAATAAAGTAAGTAGATAAGTAGATAAAACTTTATCTGCCTTCTAAATGCCATCCCGTTAGAGATGTGGAAAGTATGTAATATAGGTAGCCTGTACTTTTGTGGTAACTAAAAATGAATGAACAACATTTCGCTAAGAAGACATATATATGCCCAAAAAGTTGTACCTAAAAGAATCTCAACCTTATCAAGGAAGTTAAAATAAAAACCACTATAAACATATGCTAATGATGAACTACAACACTGTTCATGGAAATCCAAGACAGTACAGCACAGCAGAAAGCACTGTGGGAGCTATTCAGAAAACTGAAAATAGTCCACAAGGTCCACCAATCCCATGATGATTTAAAAACAACTGAAATCAAAAACCCTGAAGAGATATCTCAATATTTATTTTATAAGATTCTCAGAAGCTAAGATGTAAAAATGACAATGTCTGTTAGCAGATGAATAGGCAAAAAATATGAGTGGAGCATACACACACTCACCTGAAAACACATAGATGTGTATGCACACATGCAGCAATGATCTACAATATAGCTATGAAATTCAGGAAATCCTATAATATGTGACAACAGAGAGAAACCTTGGGGTCATTATGTTAAGGAAAAATAAGCCAACTTAAATGTTGCAATGATTATATTAGTTTGTTCATGGAGGTGTCTGAATATTCAAAACCACAAGATAAAATATTAGGATGGTAGATGGTGGTTTTCCAGGAACTAAGATGGAAAAAGAAAAAGATCAACTAATAATTAAGTTTAAAATTATTCTTAAGATGGATAAGCTCTAGATATTTGCTGTACAATACGGTATTTTTAAGGATCCACTTAAGGTCTATCATCTATTAAAGGTTCCTGTCAGAAGCAAAGGACATGGTCAACAAGACAAAATTACAGTCTACAGTATGGGAAAAGATCTTCACTAACCCCACATCATACAGAGGTCTGATCTTCAAAATATACAAAGAGCTCAAGAAATTGGTCATCAAAAGAACAAATAATCCAATAAAAAAATGGAGTACAGACCTAAACAGAGAACTCTCAACAGAGGAATCTAAAATGGCTGAAAGACACTTAAGGAAAAACTCAACATCCTTAGTCATCAGCAAAATGCAAATAAAAAAACCTCTGAGATTCCATCTTACACCTGTAGAAATGGCCAAGATCAAAAACACTGATGACAACTTCTGCTGGAGAGGTTGTGAGGTAAAGGGAACACTTCTGCATTACTGGTGGGAATGCAAGCTGGTACAGCCCCTTTGGATGTCAGTGTGGCAATGTCTCAGAAAATTAGGAAACAACCTTCCTCAAGACCCAGTAATACCACTTTTGGGTATATATCCAAAGGATACTCAATCGTGCCACAAGGACATGTGCTCAACTATGTTCATAGCAGCATTGTTTGTCATAGCCAGAACCTGGAAACAACCTAAATATCCCTCAGCCGAAGAATGGATAAGGAAAATGTGATACATTTACACAATGAGAGTTCTACACAGCAGAAAAAAAAATGAATTTTGCAGGCAAATGGATGGAGCTAGAAAACATATTGAGTGAGGTAACCCAGACCCAGAAAGACAATTACCACATGTACTCACACATAAGTGTTTTTTAAACATAAAGCAAAGAAAACCAGCCCACAAATCACAATCCCAGAGAACCTAGACAATAATGAGGACCCTAAAAGACACATACATAGATCTAATCTTCATGGGAAGATAAGATCTACTGAGAAAATTGGGAGCATGGGGACCATGGGAGAGGGTTGAATGGGAGGGGAGAGGCAGGGAGGGGAGCAGAGAAAAATGTAGCACTCAATAAAAATCAATTAAAAAATTTAAATGAAAATAAGGAAATATTTATTAAAAGTAAGTTAAAAAGTAAGGGTGTTTGTAGTCCAAGTATGAGGATCTAAGCTGGCATCCCTCTAACTCATATAAGCAGTAGTACACACCTGTGTTTGCCTGCAATCATGGAGTAGTAAAAGGAGAATTACTGATGATTGACAGCTAACACCCTAGTCAAAAACTGGCCATCTCCAAATTCAGTGAGAGACCCTCAAGAGAATAGTCTGGAAGGTGGTAGAAGATGACTCCTCTGATTTCACATGCACATCTATGTGTGACTGAACACACTCTCATACACATGTATGCACGAATGTATACACAACACATACAGAATAAAATAATTTTATAAAGTGACAATTAAATAACCCAAAGAAAGCATCCATATAAAATGAATGCAAAAAATTATAATGAAACCTAAAGGATATTTTTTTAATTATGAGAGACCTGTATTTGAAATTTACTCAATTTATTTGCTGTGTAGATGAAAGTGAGTCTCTTAAACACTATAAGCCTTAAAATGCAGAGGAAGGAACCTGCTGAGCGTGGCTCTTCACAGATACACATTATAATTTCAGCATAGTCAGTGTACCTGGTTATATCTGAAGAAGAGGTGCAGAACTGAGAAAAAGAGTATTTTTGGTACTGTAGTAAGGAGCAGGCTGCATCCCGGCTGCCCCACTAGCTTACACCCCCCCCAAAAAAAACCACACAGAAATTGTATTAATTAAATTACTGCATGGCCCATTATATCTAGCCTCTTTTTGGCCAACTCTCACATCTGATCTAACCCATTTCTACCAATCTGTGAGGTTGTAGCTTACTGGGAAAGATTCAGCATGTCTGACTCTGGCAACTCCATGGCGGCTCTCTCTCTGTCTCTGCCTTCTTCCTCCCAGCATTCAGTTCTGTCTCCCCACCTACCCTATCACCAGGCCCAAAGCAGTTTCTTTACACAATCAATGAAAGCAACACATAGTCAGAAGGACCTCCTACATCATGGTACTTTGTTGATGGATGACTGGTCCATATCTTCTACACGATGATGAGTCTTCATATGTGCATACATTCATGAAGTCATCACCATAATCATGGAAATACAGGTGTATATTACCTTCATAAATCTCTTGGGGAGTCTTTGCTTATTTGTGCTGGTAAAAAGAATTCTCAACTTGAGTAGCAGGAACATAAGTGGATCTGGAGCAAATGGTAATGGGAAGGGTAGGAGGGAGAAAAGAGAAGGAGGGAAATGGTACAGTCAGTTATATTTTTATTAAAATATATATTTAAAAGTTCTCAACATGTACTCTCTAAAACTTTCATAGTACACAGCACGTTAGGAATTCTACTGTGTTGCACAGCACATGTGTAGAACTTGTTATCATCTATAAATTTTATACCCTAAGACAACATATGCTTACTCAAGTATTGTTTTCAGGCCCATCTATGAGGGAGGTCCATATAGTGAGCTAAAGTTTTCTTGTCTTTTTGTGCTTTCTTTCTTAAAATAACACCTCTTTCAATATCATTCCAATTTTTAGTATAATACCACCAAGACTATAAAACAGAGAACTCTCAACAGAAGAATCTCAAATGGCTGAAAGACATTTAAGAAATTGCTCAACATCCTTAATTATCAGGGAAATGTGAATCAAAATGAGTCTGGGATACCACCTTATACAGTCAGAAGGGCTAAGATTAAAAACACTAATGATAGCTTATGCTGCAGAGGATGTGGAGTAAGGGGAACACTCCTCCACTACTGGTGGTAGCACAAACTTGTACAGCCACTTTGGAAATCAGTATGGCAGTTTCTCAGAAAATTGGGAATCAACCTACCTCAGGATCCAGTGATACCACTCGGGCATAAACCCTAAAGATACTCAATCATACCACAAGGACACTTCCTCAACAATGTTTGTAGCAGCATTATTTGTAATAGCCAGAACCCAGGAAGCAACCTAGATGCCCCTCAACTGCAAAATGGATAAAGAAAATGTGGTACGTTTACACAATGGAGTATTACTCAGCTGTAAAAAAAAAAATGACATCATGAAATTTGCATGCAAATGGATAGAATTAGAAAAAATCCTGAATGAGGTAATCCAGACTCAGACAGAAAAACATGGTACATACTCACTTACAACTAAGTGAATATTAGTTGTAAGGCAAAGGATTCCCAGACTACAATCCACAATTCCAGAGAAGCTAGGTAACAAGGAGGACCCTAAGAAGGGCACATGAATCATTCTAGGAAGGGGAATTAGATGAGATGTCCTGGGTAAACTGGGGTTGAAGGGGGGTGGTAAAGGGAAGGGGAAGGTGGATGAGAATATGCTAGAACAGGATGGTCAAGGGGGGGAGGGACAAACTGGGAAAGAGTAATAAAAGAGATATCTTGATAGAGAGAGCCACTATGGGGTTAGGGAGAAACCTGGTGCTAGGGAAATTCCCAAGAATCCACAAGGATGACCCAATATGAGACTCCTAGCAATAGTGGAGAGGGTGCCTGAACTGGCCTTGCCTGTAATCGAATTGATGAATACCCTAACAATCACCATAGAACCCTCATCTAATAACTAAAGGAACCAGATGCAGAGATCCACCACCAAGTACCAGACCGAGTTCCAGAAGTCCAGTCGACAAGGTGTGTGTGTGGGGGGAAATATATGAACAAGGGAGGTCAAAATCATGTTTGAGAAATCTACAGAGACAGTTGAACCAAGCTCGTGGAAACTCATGAACTCTAGACTGACAACTGTGGAGCTTCTATGGGACTGAAGTAGGCCCTCCATATGTGGGAGACAGTAGTGAAGCTTGAATATCTGCGGAGCCCCTGACAGTAGAGTCAGGATCTATCCCTGGGCATGATATAGCTTGTTGGAGCCAATTTCCTATGGGTGATGTCATGCTCAGCCTTAATGCAGGAATGAGAGGCTTGGTCCTGCCCCAATTTAATGTGACAGACCTTGTTGACTCCTCATTGGGGAGGAGAGGATGTGAAGTGGGTTGAGGGAGAGGCAAGGAGGACCAAGAGGAAGGGTGAGAGGGAGAACTGTGTTGGAATATAAAATGAAATTTAAAAAGATAAATAAACCAAAAAAGAGATAGGTAAGGTATTTAAAATGATTACTAGAGAAAGAAGGGAAGCATGTAAGCCTAATGTCTATAGCATGATTTGAGCTTGGTCAAGTCTTTGACTGCTTTTATCTGAGCATCATTCAAATGAAATATATACTTACTTAAAACTCTCCTACCCTCTTTGCCAGTACCTTACTCTATTAGGAAACTGATCTTCATTTCTCTTAAAGCAGAAATTGCTACTAAAACCCCAATCCCATTAAAAGGGATATTTGGATTTACAGGGATGCTAAGACATAGAGATCTGCTTTCCTATCTCTAGTGCTGTAGGAATTAGCGATGTGGGATTTCCCCTCTGTATGCTTGATAAATAAAGGAACTGCTTTGGGCCTATAGCAGAGCTATAGGGGAACAGAGCTAGGCAGGGAAAACTAAGCTGAATTCTGGGAGAAGGAGGCGGAGTCAGAGAGAAGCAATGTAGCCGCCATAGATAGTTGCCGGAACTTTAGCCAGTAAGTCACAGCCATGTGGCAACACACAGATTAATAGAAATGGGTTAAATTTGATGCAAGAGTTAGCCAATAAGAAGCTAGAGCTAATGGTCCAAGCAGTGATTTAAATAATACAGTTTTTGTGTGATTATTTCGAGGCTGGGCAGCCAGGGCAAATAAGTGGCCCCTTCCTTACAACACTCTAGGATGAACCTGCAAAATTTACCTGATGCTACAGTGTTTATGCAAAGTAGAGTCTAAGAAAGTTTCAAATACAGACCAAGTCACAGTGAATACATGAAGTAATGAAACATAAGATCCAACTGGCCATCTCAAAGTAGATTAGATTTCTAGTCATGTGACCTGCATAATGAGTGAGAGAGTGCCCATGGAGAAACTCCCACAATTTCTTAACTATGTATCTTGTCCTTAATTATGCAATTGTTTCTTGCGAATTTTTCCTCACTTCGTAATTTTGAGTCGAGGGCCTATTATTTTCTGATCTGTGACTGGGTTTCCTAAGCAACTCCCTTGGAGACTGAGATTTGCATGTAGGAAGAAGGGACCTTATAAACAATGCCTGTAAGGAAAATAAGATTAGGCAGAGGGAGAAGTTGGAATGCCATGCAGGTTCAGCCCATTTCATGGGTGTTCTAGGAAAGAATGGCCTAGAGAATTTTCCTGAACTTAAGCACAGGATCTTATTTTTGTATCTTCACATTGACTCATGCTTAGTTCACTGACCTCCAGGTAGGAAGAGAACTTTGGGTGAATAGCTGTCTTCTTAATAGGATGTAACTAACTAGCAGCCAATACTCCAGCAGCTTAGGAAACCAGGCTTTGATTGTGGAAGAGGGTCTGTCTGGTGCACCATACTGCTTAAAGGTCTTTGGTCAAGAAAATGGGCAAATGCATTTGGCATTTGGCAGATTCAGCCTCCAAAAGAAATCTAAAGACATAAGACATGCTATTCACATGGCCTAAAACTAAGCAAAGGAGCATGATAACATGAAATGAGGTTTGAGTCAGTGGAGCTTGAGATTCCACTTTGAATATCTTACTGTCAAAATTTGGAATTGCCCCTCCAAATTACTAGTTTCTTGGAGCAACACATTTTTTTATATGTACAAAGTTGTGGTGTTGATAATAGTATTGGTTTTATGGAATGTTTTGATTATGATGAGAAAAGTCACTTTATTTTACAAACTATGGTCCCAGTATATTGTAAACGTTTAGCCCCTAGCATATGCCTACCATGCCAAAGGCACTGAATGCCTTATGCATATGTTATTGCTTACGGAAATGCTCTAGAGCAGACTATATCAGGATGTTTGAGGAGTTCAGAACTGGTTGAATTCAAAGTTCTATTGTCTATTGTCAGCAGCATGGGAGATGCATGCTGAGACATTAGTCAGAGAAAGCTGTCTGGAAGAGGGGGAGGTCTGATCTATACTCTAAAGTACAAACAGGAGTGAGGATGGCAAGGTAAGAGTGATTGACAGAAGAGAGGGAGGGAGCTCTTATGCTCTAAAGCGGAGGGAAAACTCAGAGGGCATTTGGGCATAATGTAAAGGGGAGGTGTTTTAGTTACTGTTCTATTGCTGTAAAGAGACATCATGACCAAGGCATTATAAAAGAAAACATCTAATTGGGGGCTTGCTTACAGTTACAGAGAATGAGTCCTTTGTCATCAAGGTGAGGAGCATGGCAAGCAGGCATGGTACTGGAGCAGTAGCTGAATCCTTATATCTTACTTGCAAGTTGGAGGCAGAGAGCACACAACTGGGCCGGGCATTTTGAAACCTCATCCTCTCTGACTGCCTTCATAAACCTCCTTCAAAAAAGGCCACACCTAAACTTTTATCAAAATTGTTCCACCAACTAGGGAACAAACATTCAAATATATGAGCCTCAATGGTTCATTCCTATTCAAACCACCACAGAAGGCTTCGTCCACTATGCCTGGAATTGCAGCTTCTAATCCATGCCATGGCGTGAGCCACTTGCTTCCAATTTCCCCAGAACTCCAGAAAATGGAGATGGCGAGAAGCATTATTTCCGAGTCTGTTCAAATGGAATCTACCTGGAATGGAGAACCAGCTGGCACATGGCCCACCTGCCCCACCTTGTTAACAGCTCTGGACTTCGGGTTTGATGGTCCAGCTCATTAGAACAAGTTTCTGAAGCAGCTTATGTCTCTTTCAGACGACTGGAAAAGTATCCCATCCACACCACGCCGTCAAATGTTACGAAGCTTCTGGTCTTCCGGGGTCTTTGCCAGCACAGGGGAGATCACAGTCCAGTTAGCAGGGAGACTCATGGAAAATGCAGTCTAAACAGGCTGTTCTCCACGGCTACATGTAACACTCATTAAACTCGGGGATGCAGACTAGGAAGCAATGAGACTCCTGCCTGTCCATGACACGCTCTCCTCTGTAAGCTTTGCTCTTTCATTTGATGGCTTGTTTGTTTGTTCTTTGTATTTATTCTTTGTGTCTTTCCCACCATGCATCTTGATCCCATTCATTTCCCTATCCCTTCATGTCCACACTCTGCCCTTGCAACCTCTTTCCCAAAATAAAATAAAATAAAATTTAAGAGAAAAAAAGGAAAAAAAAATCAATCTTGTCATGGAAGCTGTAGTGTGACACAGTGAGTCATGCAATAAACCCTTGTCCATATAGCTTTACTTGCAAGTGTTCATTGCAAAGAGTCCTTGTTCTAGTTCCAGGCCTCTGGTTTCTGCTACGCTATCAATGCTGAGCCCTCACTGGGAATCTTCTTGGATATCCTGTTGTTGCTCTGTGTTGTGGAAATCCTGCAGCTTTCAGTCTGCAGTACCAGCCCCTTCATGTGCTCCAGCAGATCATAGATGCAGTGGATGTTGGGATGAGCCAACTCATAACACTCGTTCTGGGCCTGCGTAGTTGCACGGTTAGTCAGGCTACCAGCTCTCTTTGTCCTCATCACTAGGGTGAACTCTACAGCACTACCCTGGGTAGCCTGCTCCTTGCAGTGCTGAACAAGGGGCAGGGCCTGTTCTCTTGCTTTCAGGCCCACAGGGACAGATCTCCCTCACCTACACCTTCAGGGCCAGCTCTACCATATTTCCCAGGGACTACTCTCTCAAGTGCTGCAACTTGTGAGGGGCAGGGACAACTGTCCCACTCTTATGACCACAGGGCCGGCTCTTCCAACTGCCATAGGCAGCAAGGGGCAGAGGAGGGCATCTCTCCAGCCCACACCACCATATGGCAGATGAGGGACAGGGACAGATCTCCCATGCTTGCATTCTTGGGAGTGTTCACTGGCACCCCCGACAGTAGGGTCAACTCTACTGTGTACTGCCCAGGTAAGGAGCAGAGTCCACTTTCCTGAGTGCTGCAGCTGGTAAGGGGGATGGTTAGCTCCATCACCTGCCACAGGTGGTAGGGGCAAGGAAGAAAGGAGTCGTTCGTTCCCTTGCCCTTATGATCACATTGCAGATTAGGGAGGGATATGGCCACTCTCACACCCTCAAGGCCAGTTTATCAATGCCTCTGCCAGCAAGGTCAGGGCTACTACCTCTTGTAGACCAGTCTGATCTCGAACTCACAAAATTCCACCTGTCTCTGCCTCCAGAGTGCTGGGATTAAAGGCATGTGCCACTACCGTCCAGTTCTATTTGGGAGTTTCTTAAGAACCCCGCTGCTACTTTTACCCCACACTAAATGGTCTTGAACAAGAACCATGGGGAGGGAGCCTTTTTTCCCCTCACACTGACTATCTCTGCTTCCTGTATGATTGGTTCTTATGTAACTTGGAGTGACACTGTTTAATGCTCATGAATCGCATGGTGATTAGTTGAAGAACACGACCCATAGAAAGACATCATCCCTGCCCTGAAGGCTTCTGCATTCTCAAAGACATCAAAAGTCAGTCACACCTACTACTCTAAACCTCTGCCAAATCATGTATGTTGTAAAAACGCTAACAAATGTGAAACCTACTAAGTAGTAGAACCATAATTCTTAGTAAGATACAGTATTAAACTGTTTAATGTATAATATTCATGATTGGGAAGTAATTGGTAGCAATATTTTTCAACCAAAGGCTGAAAATAATGGCCTACTATCAGGAAAAAGGGAGCATAGAAGGCAGGCACATTAGTCTGTCTCCACCTCATACACACATGTGCATACCCAAATCTACCATTGATAAGAGAAACATAGAACTGCAGGACACATACATTGGACTTTCCTCTAAATCATCCAGTTCCTAACACTGATGTTCCATCACTGGAGACCTGTTCTAGCTAGGATAGCCATTATGGTTGGTCACCTAATACATAACACAATGCTGCCCCTTCTCAAAGACAAATACAAGAAGTGTTATGTATTAGTTACTTTTCTTTGGTGTGACCAAATACCATGACCAAAGTCAATTTATAAAAGGAAGAGTTCATTTCAGCTTATGCTTGCTACTAATACATAGTTCATATTGAAAATAAATACCGTGTACTATGGCGGAATTAATCCACAAGGCTATATGAAGCACTCTCTTGGATCATCTCATTTCCATCAACATCAGAAGAGGAAGGTGCATTTGTTGGTTAATTCTAACAAATACTGTGTGCCTGAGAGTGACATGCAAAGAAATGTTTCAATTACAATTTTAAAAACTGAGGTGGGTGATAGTGGCTCATGCCTTCAATTCTAGCACTCAGGAAACAGAATCAGGGAGATCTCTGAGTCTGAGGCGAGCCTGGTCTGCAAAGTGAGTTCTAGGACAGCCAGGGCGACACAGAGAAATATTTTATTGGGAAATCTTTTAAAAACTGCTGTATTTTAATCATTATATAGTTAATATCATGGAACATTAAGAACCTGCTGTTGGGCTTTATCCTCAGCCACATTTCTAGTCCAACAGGTAGCATGTATGGCACCATAGACTCGCACGAGTTATTAGATTTCCTTCGATTCTTTCATGTGAAAGCAACAGCTACCATTCTGTCAATTGTTTTTGTTTGTTTGCTTGCTGGCTTGTTTGTTTGTTTGATAATTCCTGATCTTCAGAAGAGGAAGATGAAAATGAACTCTAAAATCTCCTTGATCCCTAACATTTACATTTTGTACTACATACAAGCAGCATGTATTATAGATTATTGTACTGATATTTCCTTTTCAAATCTGTTTCTTCTGAAGTAGATAACTGAATAAATTATATAGCAGTTATATTAATTTATATATAATTGATATTAATTTATATATAATTGTTTATACATAAAAATTTATATTCGTCTATAAGATTTTATCTATGTCTAATTTTTTAAATTAAATACTTAAAAATATGTAAATAAGAAAATATTGGCTAATATTAGTTAGTAGACATATTAGAAAAGCTTTTATGATTAACAAAACTTGAATGTTACATCATGAGTCTCTTAGGTTTTCATACATATACCAAAACAGATACAAACAGTAAATTTGTTTGGTGATAATTGTACAGGAATTTTAAGTGGGAAATATATGATTTAACAGAGGATTATGAATATATGTAGTGGTGGCTCTAATAACTATGGCAGATAAGGTAGGAAAACAATTTTATTCATTAATTGAACCATAAACATCATAAATGCTGATTTTCCTTTGACACAGTTTTGGACCTAAGCATATTGTTCTTCATGGCCATCGACCCTTAACATACTCAAGTCAGCCAATCTTGGTGAAGGACAGATGTTGTAGGGAAGGGCCTTTTTCTTCTAGCATTCCCTTCCACATGGACGATCCATCACACCAACATTCCTGACCTCTCTCCGTCCCTTTAATCATTTTCCCTGAATACTTAAAATGGTCTATGAGCTTGAGGTGGGAATGTAAACAAATTCAACCTGGTCTTCTCAAGTGCTGCTACCTATACGTGGCATGCTCATAGACAGCATGCATTCACTCTTATTTTGGCAAATTTTGTGAAATGGCTTTGGTTAGAATTTTATAGTGTGTCCAAGGCCTAATACATTGGCTTACTTCTGGGATTTAAATTGGAAAATCTCCACTCTCATAGGCATAATAAACCCATTCTCCAATGTAATGTTTTCCGGAATGAAGGTATTATTTTCATTTCATTTGTCTGGAGTTATAAAAATGTCACTGTATGAGCTGTGACCTCAAATCGATGTGTTTCAAGTTCTTGTGCTGCCACCCCTCAAAATAGAGTTGTTAGGAGAAAATGAGTTAGTATTCATAAAGCATTTGAAATAGTACCAGGCACAAACAGTGCTCTGTCTGTGTTTGGCATCAATTTGTCTTTTTATTTCATTGTTAGTGTAGCTAAGGATGCAAGCCTGGGAAAAGGTATTGTGTACTCCTCTATCATATCCCAGTAACAGGGTTTTCCAGAGTAATGTTTAAGCCAATTCCTATTGCAAATCACTTTGCAATTAGGTTAATCATACACTTACATACTTCTCATTCCTGGAGTCATCCTTATTGTTGTACAACTGAACATATTTCTTTTATATTCTGAATAGACACAGGATCCACCATAGTGCTTTGACTCCCCCACAATATGGCTCCTACTTATATTATCAAATCCATTCTCCTTCCATACTGTTTTCCAAAGTTCATCCATACTCATGGTTGTGAAATCTTGCATGCATTCTTTCTTTTTAAGAGAGTAAGAGATAATTTTTTCTAGTTATTATGTAAAAGAAATATTTAAAAAATAGAAATGAAAAATTGAACTTCTAAAGAGATAATTTATTCTAGTTATTATATAAGAGGAATATTTTTGAAAATTTATAGAAATGAAGAAAACTGAACTTCTAATTTCCATGCACTAAAATGTGTTCTTGCAAATACAAATTCAAGTGTTTTAAAAATCTAAGTTCTTTTTTTGTTTGATTTTACATATTTTTATTTATCTAATAGCAGTTAATGAATTTTTTATTTGTTGGTTTTTTCCATTTTCCTTTTATTAAAAACAGATGCCTTTCTCATACAATATAGCCTGATTATAGTTTCCCCTCCTTTTATTCCCCTCAGTTCCTCCCCACCTCCACTCTCTTCCAGATCCACTCCCTTTCTGTCTCTCATTAGAATTTCTAAGAGAAAACAACCAAACATGATAAAACAAAATATAATAAGATGAAGTAAAAACTATTATCTTAAGGTTGGGCAAAACAATCCAATAGGAAGAAAAGAGTCCCAAGAGCAGGCACAGGAATCAGTGCCCACTTGTTCTCACAGTCAGGAGTCCCATAAAAATACTAAGCTAACAGTTATAGTACATACACAGAGGACCTGGTGTAGACCCATGTAGGCCCTGTGCTTGCTGCTTCAGTCTCTGTGAGCTCATATGTGACTTTCTTAGATGATTGTGAGGGCCTTGTTCTCCTGGTGTCCTCCATCACACTGGCTCTTATAATCTTTCTGCCTCCTCTTCCTTTAGATTTCCCAAGCTCTGAGGGGGAGAGATTTGATGGAGGTCTCACATTTAGACTCTCTCTGTCCGCATAATGTCTGGCTATGGATCTCTGCATTTTTTCCCATCTGCCACTGGAGGAAGACCCTCTAATGATGTTGGATAAGGTACTGATCTATGAATGTAATAGAATATCATTAAGAATAATTTTTTTTATTCCTTCCATCCTTCGTTTCTTCCTTTCTTTCTTTGACAAGTTGTGTTTGGCTTTACCCTAAGTCTCTGGGCTATCTAGCCCCTGGTTCTTGGTATCAGGTATGGGTTCCTTTTCACTGAGTGGGCCTTAAGTCAAATCAGACATTGATTGACTAATTCCACAAGTTCTGTGCTACTGTTGCCATAGCATATTATCCAGGAAAGGAGAGATTGTAGGTCAAAGTTTTGTGGTTGGTTTGGAGTCTACATTTCTCTTTCAGCAGAGTACCATCCCAGACCAAAGAGACTAAAACATAGGGGTAAGGGCTCTATATTTGTACCAGTTCAACTTCTCCATGTTTAATGAGTTGTGTGGATGTTGTCCTCAGCAATAGAGCCCTGCTGCTAGTTTGTAGAGAGCAGACCTTTGAGTTACCATCAGCCTGGGTTGTTCAGGGAGTCTCTTGGAACCCTCTTGGCCAACAACTCAATTAAATGCAAACCAGTCCCTTCACTGGAACACTTGCATGGCTTCAGGAGATTGGCAGTTGAGGCTCCATATTCCTGATCATTAGGAGTCCTCATTAGGATCATCTACCAGGAAGTTTCTGCTGCACTAGGTTTCCACATCAACCTCCAAATACTTCCCAATTCCAGTTCCCAATGGGAGTGGCATCTCTAGGGAACCCTGAGAAAATTGATCTAATGGTCAAGTCCTGGGAGAGCTAGTTATATCATTTGTTGCAAGTCTGTATAATGGGAAAGTGTAGGACTTATCTAAAGTCCTGGCTGGAGTAGAGCAGGAGGCCAGACCTTCTCAGCTTGAAAATTTCCTGAGCAGTTTGTAGTCAAAAGCAGATCTTTGGGTGGTGTTTTTCAGCTTACTGTCATTATCACAATTCAGGTCAAATCATTATTGTGGGACCCCATCATTCTTTTAGAGACTTCAAACATTGATTTTAGGAATGGTCACAGTTCACTGAAGAAAATTTAAACATTTTAAATGTTATTTACAGCAGATCTCAGAGAAGTTAAAGGACCACCATTTGTTAAGTACATGCAGAGTACATAAACTTAATTCCTAGTTACCTTATAGAGACTCAAACTTGAAATCATGTACAGGAAGCTAGATGAAGCCTTTTTCTAGAATTAGTTAATACTCTATATGACAATTAAAATAATGACAGAAAGTTGGGCACCAGATGATCATTTATCTAATTATCCTTTATCAATAAAAAATTGAGAGTCAGATACTGGGGTAAGAACCTGAATGATCAGAGAAGTGGCAGAGAAGTGACCAGTAACCTCTTATCTCTTTTTTCCTCTACCCGAAGGACTGAAATGCTCTCCAAGACCTGCCTTTACTACTTCCGGTCTCTATCTGTCCTCAGTCCTCCAAAACCTCTCTGGTTAATTTTTGTCAGCTAGTGGGTAGCTCCACCCTCTGATTCGAAGCAATATTTATTGTCAGAATGCATAAAAAATGACACAACAGGTCACTCTGCCAAGTTATAGCCCTCGTCTTTACCTAACCTCTCTGGGTCTATGAATTGTAGCCTGGTTATCTTACTTAATGGCTAATATCCACTTATATGTGAACATACCATATTTATCTTTCTTGGTCTGGGTTACTTCACTCAGAATGAGTTTTAAAATTTCCATTCATTTACCTGCAAATTTCATAGTGTCTTTTTTTTAAAAAAAAAAAAAACTAATACTTCATTGTTTAATTGTACCACATTTTATTCATCCATTCTATTGAGGGATATCTAGGTTGTTTCCAGTTCCTGGCTATTAACAATAAAACCACAAAGAACATAATAGAGCAAGTATACTCGTTGTAGGACAGAGCATTGTTTCCATATATGCCCAAGAGTGGTATAGCTGGGTCTGGAGGTAAATCAATTCCCAGTTTTCTGAGGAACCTCCCACATTGGTTTCCATAGTAGCTATAAAAGTTTGTACTCCCATTAGCAATGGAGTGTTCCTCATCATCCACATTCTAACAGCATGAGCTGGCAATTGTGTTACTGATCTTAGCCATCCTAAGAGGGATACTATGGAGTCTCAGAGTCATTTTGATTTGCATTTCCCTAATGACTAAGAATGTTATTTCTTTAAGTATGTCTGAGCCATTTGATATTCCTCTATCAAGAATTCTATTTCAACCTGTTCCTCATTTTTAAATTAGATTATTTGGTTTATTGATACCAAGTTTCTTGAGTTTTTAAATATGTTTTGGTTATTAGTCCTCTATCAGATGTGGAATTGGTAAAAATCTTTTCCCATTTTCTAGGCTGTTGCTTTATCTGATTGATGTTGTCCTTTGCTTTACAGAAACTTATAAGTTTCATTATGTCCCATTTATTAATTGTTTATCTTCATGCCTGTACTATTTGTGATCTGTCCAGAATGTTGTCTCCTGTGGCAATGTGTTCAAGACCATTCCCTACTTTCTCTACTGTCAGGTTCAATGTGTCTGGTTTTATATTGAGGTCTTTGATCCATTTGAATTTGAGTTTTGTGCAGGGTTAGACATATGGATCTATTTGCATTTTTCTATATCAGACTTCAATTTGACTAGCACCAACCATTTGTTGAAGATACTTTTTTTCCAGCTTCTAACTTCTTTATCAAAAACCAGGTACCTAAATGTGTTTGTCTTTATACCTATTCTTCAACTTGATTTCAATAATCAACTTGTCTGTTTTTATGCCAAAACTGTAAGATTTTTATTATTATATCTCTGGAGTCCAACTTGAAATCAGGGATGGTGATACCTCTATCAGTTCTTTTATTTTCCAGGATTGTTTTGGCTATCCTTTTGTTGTTGTTGCTGCTGCTTTCCCATATGCCATTGAGTTTTTTCCTTTAAAGGTTTGTAAAGAACTGTGTTGGAATTTGGAAGGGAATTACATTGAATCTGTAGATTGTTTTTGGTAGGATGGCCATTTTTAACTCTGTTAATCCTACTCATCCACGATCAAGGGAGATTTTTCCGTCTTCTGATAACTTCCTCATCATTACTTCTTCAACTGTTGCCTGTTTTAATGGCCCGCTCAGTTGCTGAGTTCATAGGGAATGCCTGCTAGTGTTGGGGGTTGAGATATGGCTATTAGTTGGGGGAGTGATGAAAAGAGGCAACGGTCTATGGGATGAACAGGCAATGTGGGCAGTGGGGAAGGGAGACTGAAGCTGGTGTTATGCTGCAGCACCAGGAGGAGGACTGAGGGACCAGGTCTGGGGAACCAGAAAGAGAACAGAACATCTGCAGAAAGCCTATCTGGTTTTTCCCTGGCATGCATTCTTTCACCACACCTCCTCTGGCCTGTTTCCCCTTCTCTTCTTCAAAGCCTAGAACTTGTCTTTTATTACCTAACTTGAAATCTCTGTCCTTTGTGGAAGTTTCTCTTTCACTAAACTCAGAGATCTCTCTGTGTGACGAAAACGAAATAACACATCCACATCGAAGCACTCTAGCTTGAGCATCTGAGTTTTGATAGGAATTGTGACGTGAAGTGTGAGCTCTCAAGGGTCTTTGCAAGGTTCCTGCCCTCCCCACTTTTCTACACTTGTCCCACCAAGCATCTAACATAGAAACTACTCATGTGTTTGTGCATGGAAAAGTTCTATCCATATGTCTCCACAACACTAACCAAAAACATCTTCCTTTGTTGAGAGGTCAACCTCACCACCACCATGTTTTGCTGACTGTGCTTCAGTGGTTTCATAAATCATCATTGGACTTGAATCCTCAGTCCTCTTGTCCTCATCTTTTCAAATGCTGAATACACAAGACTCAATCTCCTCACCAGCCACCTTTTAGATGGCTAGCTATTTTTTCTTTTGCATCTCTTTACTGCTCAGCTCAGAAGCCTCTTTTTATGACATCTAAAGCATTCTTCCAAGGTGAGTTACCCACTTCCCTTTATTTTTGTGTCATATTATTGTACTTTTTAAAACTTCATATACTATTATGTTTATATATTCATAATCACTGGTAACATCTGTATCATGTGTTGTTCAAAGATTTGGTGTCTGTGTTTTCCAGTAGATCATGCTTCCATGATGATCAGAACAAAGACAGGATTCTGTTCTAACTGGTCTGATTCATTGAGTCCTTGCAAATTGAACACTGGGTTTTTAGTTATTAGAATACTGAATCTCCAAGACCAAGCACACCAGAGACATGTGAAAAATGGGCTCAGAGAAAGATGCAAGAGGACACAGAGGCTTTCAGAATTCTAAGTGGCATGGGGGAAACAGGGCATACTTGATCAAAGGTCATCATTTCACATAAGGTAAAATCAGTATGTAGGACTTCTAAGGAGATTTCCAAATATCCCATACTGAAGGGCTTCCATTTACATTCCAATGCTTGTTATGTGGTTCTTTTGTTAAAGGCTTCTAGAAACGTGTTGTAACCATGGGTTATTACTGAAATGATATGACAGGAAAACCAAATGCATCAACCTTTCACTGAGAATGAAAGCAAAGCTTAAGGAAATGTCATCTGACTAATTTGTAGCTAACATAGGCATTCTCTCTTAGTCACCCTTAACCAAAGTGTCAACTCTCTACAAGTATGGTAACAACTGCCAGGGGCAGGGCAGCTGCCTATATTACATACCCAAAAAGAGGTTTGGGATGCACAATGGGAAGACTCAGGCTTGTGATTATTTCTTGGGCAAGCCTCCTAAACAAAACCCTCATTCTTCCAAGGAATGAAGGATCTGTTACTACTACCTGTGGCATGTCTATTCATTTGCTGCATTTGCTGACATTTCTGTTCCTGATTTTCACCATTTTTTTTTGTTTCTAAAATAAAATGATATTTATTGCTTTTCTATCTAAATATCTATCTATCTATCTATCTATCATCTATCTATCTATCTATCTATCTATCTATCTATCATCTATCTATCTATCTATCTATCTATCTTTATGCATATACCTACCTACCTATCCATCCGTGTATCTATAACTAGGAAATAGAAGACATAGCTTTTATCCTGAGACTTACACTACAGTTATTAAATGAACTTGGGGCTAAGCACAGTACTTGGGTCTATAAAGAGAAATAGTCTATGTTGAAGACAAAGTTTTTCTATAGACAGCAATGCTCCCACCTTCTGAGCACCCGTATAGCTAAAGTTCTGTCTTGCCTCCATGAGTGTATGGTTGATTCTCTGTGGCCACGGGGCTTTGAGAACTTCTGTTTCTCCATTAACCACCTAGGAAAGATTATACCTGGCTTTGTGTTTGGCTCCATCAGTTCCCAGAGTAATCTGGCTGCATTCCCAAAGAACAGGTTAAACACAGCTGTGCTCCATAATGCAACCACAACTGCAGGACCTGACCAGGGGTGAAACCTGGACTTTTAGAAGAAGGCTTATTGCATTTATAAGAGAACCCATGAGTTTCTCCTCTCTTCTGTCTGTTGGCAGCCCATGTGAAGGCCCTGACTCAGCATTTGCTGGTCCTAAATCTCTCACTTGTCCACCCTTCTCTGTGGTGATTGATTTCACTGTTGGCTCATTTTTACTACTTGATTGTGGGATCTTTCGAGTGCTTAATTCCTTACAAGTTCCACTGGAGGGTGGAAGAGCTAGAACAAGCAGTGACTGGTAGGCAGTGCAGTGACTCAGGAGCTTAAGTATTTACCTAATTAGTAAAGAAAAGAATGTGGCCCAGATTTGCAGTTAAGACTGACAGAAGAGTCACTTAGGCCTGAATTCCGCAAGCTTCTATTTCCTTTTGGGACTACATCAGAAACAAGGAGAAGAAAGCCTACCTTTTACCTTTGAGGAATTTTTTCAAAGCATTCCTTTCGTCGGTGTTGGTGTTCATGGACAAAGGGACCAGTTTCAACACTCAGAAAAAAATGCCTCATCATTTCCTCTTGTGAAATCTCAGTAAAGGAATGTAGACCTTCTTGCATGAAGGTCATGTCCAGTTTCATTTGTGACCAAAGGCTGCTACCAAGTGGTGTGCTGGTGAGGGAAGAGGAATAAACCAGCTTTCCCCAGGTAGTCTTTGACCTGGGTGAGTCCTTGGAAGGTAGGATGATGCAATAATTAACAGAATAGCCTTTGATCAGCTGAATTCAGACACAGCATGACCATTTTCAGGTTACAGAATGTTCCCCTCCAAGCTTCAGTGTTCTTGTATCTAAGATGGGGCTAATTATACTTACTATCAAAAAGTTTACAACATATGAAATTTTGTTAACCTCCATTTCTTACTTGAAAAATCGGGATATATAGGCCTATCTTTGGAATGTTGTAAAGAGAGAAAGAAGAGAGAGAGACAGACGCAGAGGTACACAGAGAGAAACACCACTCTCCAAGCAAGCGAATAATGAAGAGTGAGCCTATAAGCCGATCCCTCCTTTTTGAGACAGTTCTCCCTTTATAGACATGGTGTCAAGCTTGTGATCTTCCTACACTAGCGTCAACTGCTCGAGTGCTGGAACTATAAGCATGTACCACAAAGTCTGGCCAACCTGGGTGTTTTCTAAATTACTATTCCAAAAACATAAGTGAGCCCTAGACAGTCGCCAAAATTCTAACCTTTCCACCCAGCAAAATGTCACACAGGCTTACAGATACACCAAATTAACAGTGCTTGTAGTAGTGCATGATGATGGATGGTTTTTCCTCTTGCTATTTATGCTCTCTTTTGCTGGCAATCTTAAATTAATCACTTGGTGTTGCTGACCACTCCTAATTATGAGGAAAGTATTGAATGTGAAGTGTAAGGCCTTTTCCCCAAGCTTGAAGAAGCTTGAACCAAATTTATCTGCAGATTTAGCTTTCTTTCTTTGCTCTTCTTTTCTTTTCTTTCTTCCTGTCCCCTTCACTTATTTTCACTATTTTATAAACATGAGAATGGGTCATCTTTCCAAACAAACAGAGAGAAAGGATGAATTAGCTAGTAACCAATCGCCGAACCCTCTACACTAGACACATTCTTTGTACATTTCTACTTTGCTTTTCACAACTCCCAAGTTTTCCCAGAAAGAGTAAAATTGGTATTTAAAGCCAGCTAGCTCCCCAAAACTTTGAGACTCAAAGTAGGATGGCCTAATTCCCAACCTCACACTCTTGCTTCTTTTTTTGCACACTTCCTCATGCACTTAGTAAAGAAACAGGTGGTGCATTTTCTTTGTGCATATGCCAACATGTGTATGTCATTCTTTCTGTGCGCATGAAAAAGTCCAAATATCCCAATGTCAGCAAAGACGATAAACTAACATTTTATCTGATTGTGCTTCTTGTTCCAAACAGTCTCATAACCAAGGTTCTTGTATTTGCAAATGCTGAAGAAAGTTTGCAGTCTCTTATGCTTTGTGTCTTTCCACTTTGCCCCTATGACTGGCATATATATATATATATATATATATATATATATATATATATATATTACCTTTATATCCTTCCTATGGAGTTCCTGTCTTATAATCTGCTTGGACCACAGACACCTTCCTGCCTCTTCATGGACTATGAAACCTAACACCATCTCTGATGCTTCACAAATATCTCTATGATAAGTTAATAATAATCTATCAGGCTATCTATATTTTGACTTATGTTTGTTTGTCTGTCTTTTGTGACATTGGCCTGGTACCAATTTTAATTGCTGGTACCTGGAATTTTAATCTCTAAAATTATTCTTCTGGTCTGTCAATTTTCACGAGGGAGAAGGATGGACTTAGGCATTCAAATTTTAGGATGCTACTTGGTTCCATAGAGCCACAGGGGTTTAGTTAGGTGTTTTTTTTTTCTGTGCAAATGTGGATAATAACTTCAAAATGGAAAGACACACAGCTGGAAGAGACAGCTTAGTGGTAAATATAGATTGCTGCCCTTTTGAGGATCTGAAGTCTCAACACCCATGTCTCATGGCTAACACCACTCTAACTAAATTCCAGGGATCTACTACCCTCTCCTTCTGATAATCTCTTTGGGCCTTTAAGAACAATCATTTGTCTGGGGAATAAAAAGATTTCATAAAGTAGTCCTATCTATTTTTCTGAAGTTATAAAAGAAAGTTTGGTGTCAACAATTCAGATTTTCTTTACTCTCTGGCACATTTCTTGACTAAGTATCCCAACAGTCTATAATAGCCTCCAAAGCCCAATAGTATCCTTAAGAGGAACTTCTTGTTTTAATGAATTCCTTAATGTTCTATGTGGTCATTTGGGGTATTTGAGACAACCATCCCCATATATGGGTTCTCATATTGTTTCTGATGAGACGGCACTATGATTTCATTTTTTAGGTGTTAAGGAGGAAGAATTAAGGCACTTATCCTATTGACTGGATGGTTTTGTTTTCAAAATTCTTTTATTAATAGGCACACCTTATTTTGATCCTTCCTTAGAGGAGAATCTTGGGTTTCTACATATTCACCATTCAATCTTTGCACAGATATCTTGGCCGGAAGAACATTCCCAACTAGAGAAATCATTTTGTCTTCTTCATACTTTCCTCATGTGGTTACTGAAAATTGCTGATTAAGCAAATTAATTTAGAATGGAATTCTTCACTCCCCTACTCTATTACCAACCCCTACACAAATGCTAAGGAAGAAATACACTGTTTGCATAGAACACTGTAGAGCTCTTTTTCTAGTACACAGAAAATCTCTTAATTGCATACCTTGATTGAAGAAGGAGTCATTTACATAGTAGATTCTCTGTGATTATTTGCTTTCCTCTAGGTTGGTGTTTTTAGTTTCTCATCTATGAATGAGCAAATGTATTTAATCTCCATTTTGGTCATGTAACCTGGATGAGCAAAGGTGTCTCTAGACTGATTTATACATTCTAGCTGCCAAAGCAGGGGGGAATCTAATTAATATGATATTAACCTATTTTAAGAGCAGTTTCAAGCATGGCCATTAGTGTTCTTGTAGACTGTTTTACATTCTGATAGGGGCTAAAAATTCCTGCATCAAATGGCTCCCATCACTAGGTATCTTGTAAAAATAACACTGATGATTCAGACATTAATCTTAAATATCTAGGGACCACTAAAGCATTGTTACCCACTGGCAAAGACCATGGTAATGGCTGTGTAACTCCCCTCTATAATCTGGCCCCTTTTATGACCAGCTATCCAAGGCTTGCTTTTAAATCATCCCAACTTCACAGAACCTTGTAGAAGGACTATCACCTACACATGGCTCAGATTCTTGTCAATACCTGCTCTCACTTTTACAAATGGAGTTCCTTATCCACTCCCTTATTTCAGAGTAGCAACACCTTGGTAAGTAAACAAGTAGGAAGTTTCAAAGGAAAGCAAGAATCATAATTGTTACCAGCTGTTCACAGAGAAAGCCCCATGCTGTACTTTGAAGACACCAATGCCTTTATGACTGGATCAATGTATAACTTCCAGGCTACACACCACCCAGTCCCAACAATAAGCCCTGAGTTGGGTGAAGTGCTGAGGAATGAACTTTGGCCTTCTCTGCACTTTATCTAGAGGAGTCACTGTCAACACTGGCTTTGAAGTTGAACCTACCAGATGGACTCTACTGTTCATCTTGGGTAAATTATTCTCTTATTTATCCAATCATTATGTGTACAGATATTTTGTGGTATACACTGGCTAACAGAATGCAAAAAGACATGGTGGAATGCAGAAAACATAATTAGACAGAATGTCTGAAGTAAACAAAGGTAGAATATCAGGCTTAGGATTTTCTTTTAAAAATGATCCTGATGGTTTCTGTCTACAAAATGATTGCTAGCTTAAGTGAGATGCTATTTCCCAAATGGATAAGTGTATCAGATGGAGATATGGAATTGATATGTCTCCCCAATGCTTTTGGTGATTAGAAGAATTGTACTTTTTATTTATATAATTATGTATTGAAATAAGATGTAAATAAAAGCAAAAACTACTTCTATTTTATATCAGAAAGATGTTTACATTATGCTAAATCTTACCATATGTCTTTCCTAGTTTCTAGCTTCTTTTATAAGCTTATATTTTGCATCCATACTGGTTTATACATTAGACCCATTTATAAGGCTGGCTGTGTTTTGTAACTTTTATATTTTTATAACAATAACTATAGATATTATCTTCAGTGACCTTGTATTAGACCACATGGAATTAGCAAGTTTGATATAACATTCAATGATTTCTAGTCATTTGGGCTAATTTCTATCCATAGTCTTTATAATGTAATTTTTGACCACTGTAAATCATGCTTGAATGAACATCTTTGCACCTATTTTTTTTTATTTCCTTGGGCTAGTTTCCCAGACTTGGAATGACTAGGTCCTAGGCTATGAATATTTTTAAGGCTCTGTTGTTGTACTGCCAAATTGTCTTCCAAAGAGGTCATAACACTATGCATTTTGCCTGGGAGTGAGTGAGTAGACCTGCGTCGCCTTATGCTTGCCAGCTATGCTGACGTTAACACTACTGTTCTTATTACCATGTGTACTTCAGTTCTCAAGAGCATCAGGTTTTAAAAATACAACTTATATTTGCTTTCTGCTTCTGAATTTAAAAGTGCTACCTATACATTGAACTTGTTAGGTAAATAAAGAAAAATCTAACACATAAAACAAATAAAAACAAGAGTAGATTCACTGATTGTAAAAACTCTCTTATCTGTTCATGCAATTCCAATGCATTGATATATATATGTGTGTATATATATATATATATAATTTTTTCCACTCAAAAATTGACACTTCCTCCCCTTCTCCCATTCCTCTCCAGCTCCCCCACTAACCCTCCTCCCTCCCCCTCCATCCTTAAAAGAGGGCAGGGTACCCTGCCTGTGGGAAGTACAAGGCCCTCCCCCCTCCATCCAAACCTAGGAAGGTGTGCATCCAGGTAAACTAGGGTCCCCAAAAGCCAATTCATGCAGAATAGACAGGTCCCAGTGCCATTATCGATGGCTTCTCCGTCCGTCCCCATTGGCAGCCACATTTAGAGAGTCTGGTTCGATCACATGCTCCATCAATCCTGGTCCAGCTGGATTTTGTGAGATCCCATTAGATCAGGCACACTGTGTCAGTGGGTGGACCAACCCATCGCAGTTCTGACTTCCTTGCTCATCTTCTCCCTCCTTCTGCTCTTCAACTGGACCTTGGGACCTCAGTCCATTGCTCTGATGTGGCTTTGGGTCTCTGTCTCTATCTCCATCCATCAGACGAAATTTCTATGGTGATATTCAAGATATTCATCAGTATGACTATGGGATATGACCAGTTCAGGCACCCTCTCCTCTGCTGCCCAAGGACCTAGCTGGGGACATCCCTGTGAACACCTGGGATCCCCTCTAGAACCAAGTCTCTTGCCCACCCTAAAATGGCTCCCTTAATGTAGGTATCTTCTTCCCTGCTCCAATATCTGCCTTTCCTCCATCTCCACCATCCCACTCCTCCAAGCTCTTCCCAGTCCTTCCCTTCTCACTTCTCCTTCCCCCCTCCCCTTTCCCCAATCCCACCCCCACCCCTAACCCCACCCCCGTGCTCCCAACTTTTGCACGGCTATCTTGTTTGCTTCCAATTTCAAGGAGGATCTATATATGATTTTCTTTGGGTTCACCTTGCTATTTGTCTACTCTAGGCTTGTGAACTATAGGCTTAATGTCCTTTGTTTATGGCTAGAGTCCACTAATGAGTGAGTACATACCATATTCATCTTTTGGGTCTGGGTTATCTCACTAAGGATAGTGTTTTCTATTTCCATCCATTTGCATGCAAAATTCAAGATGTCATTGTTTTTTACCGCTGAGTAGTATTCTAATGTGTAGATATTCCACACTTTCTTGATCCATTCTTCCATTGAGGGCCACCTAGGTTGTTTCAAGGTTCTGGCTATTACAAATAATGGTGCTATAAACATAGTTGAATAAATGCTTTTGTAGTATGATTGGACATCTCTTGGGTATATTCCCAAGAGTGGTATTGCTGGATCCTGAGGTAGGTTGATTCCCAATTTCCTGAGAAACCAGCACACCAATTTCCAAAGTGGTTGCACAAGTTTGCATTCCCACCAGCAATGGATGAGTGTTCCCCTTACTCCACATCCTCTCCAGCATAGGCTATCCTTGGTGTTTTTGATTTTAGCCATTCTGACAGATGTAAGATGGTATCTCAAAGTTGTTTTGATTTGCATTTCCCTGATCGCTAAGGAAGTTGAACATGACCTTAAGTATCTTTTGGCCATTCAAACTTCTTCTCTTGAGAATTCTCTGTTCAGATCATTACCCCATTTTTTTATTGGGTTATTTAGAATTTTAATGTCTAATTTCTTGAGTTCTTTATATATTTTGGAGATCCGACCTTTGTCTGATGTGGGGTTGGTGCAGATCTTCTCCCATTCAGTAGGATGCCTTTTTGTCTTAATGACTGTGTCCTTTGCTTTACAGAAGCTTCTCAGTTTCAGGAGGTCCCATTTATTCATTGTTGCTCTTATTATCTGTGCCACTGGGGTTTTACATAGGAAGTGATCTCCTGTGACCATGTAATGCAGGCTACTTCCCACTTTCTCTTCTATCAGGTTCAGTGTGGTCAGATTTATATTGAGGTCTTAATCCATTCGGACTTGAGTTTTGTGCATGGTGATAGATATGGATCTATTTTCATTCTTCTACAGGTTGACATCCAGTTATGCCAGCACCATTTGTTGAAGATGCTTTCTTTCTTCCATTGTATTATGTTAGCTTCTTTGTCAAATATGAGTTATTCATAGGTTTCTGGATTAATATCCGGGATTTCAATTCGATTCCATTGGTCAATGTCTCTGTTTTTATGCCAATACTAAGCTGTTTTCATTACTGTAGCTCTGTAATAGAGTTTGAAGTCAGGGATGGTAATGCCTCCAGAAGTTCCTTTATTGTATAGGATAGTTTTAGCAATCCTGGGCTTTTTATTTTTCCATATAATGTTAGTTATTGTTCTCTCAAGGTCTGTGAAGAATTTTGTTGGGATTTTGATGGGGTTCGCATTAAATCTATAGATTGCCTTTGGTAGAATTGCCATTTTTACTATGTTGATCTTCCCAGTCCAGGAGCATGGGAGTTCCTTTCATTTTCTGGTATCCTCTTCAATTTCTTTCTTCAAGGCCTTAAAGTTCTTGTCAAATAGATCTTTTGCTTCCTTGGTTAGTGTTACCCCAAGATACTTTATGCTATTTGTGGCTATCATGAAAGCTTACGTTTCTCTGATTTCCCTCTCTGCTTCTTTATCCTTTGTGTATTTTTTTTAGTTGATCTTGTATCCTGCCACATCACTGAAGGTATTTATCAGCTGTAGGAGTTCTTTGGTAGAGTTTTTGGGGTCATTGATGAACACTATCATATCATCTGCAAATAACGAATGTTTGACTTCTTCCCTTCCAATTTGAATCCCCTTGATCTCCTTATGTTGTGTTATTGCTATTGATAGAATTTCAAGCACTATATTGAAGAGATATGGAGATAGTGGACAGCCTTGTCTTGTTCCTGATTTTAGTGGAATCGCTTTGAGTTTCTCTCCATTTAATTTGATGTTAGCTGTCGGCTTGCTGCATATTGCTTTTATTATATTTAGATATGGTCCTTGTATCCCTAATCTCTCCAAGACCTTTATCATAAAGGTGTGCTGATCTTTGTCAAATGATTTTTCAGCATCTAATGAAATGATCATATGGTTTTTACTTTCAGTTTATTTATATGATGGATTACATTGATAGATTTTCATATGTTGAACCAGCCCTGCATCTCTGGGATGAAGCCTACTTGATCATAATGGATAATTTTTTTTGATGTGTTCTTGGATTTGGTTTGCCAGTATTTTATTGAGAATTTTTGCATCGATGTTCATGAGTGAGACTGGCCTGTAATTCTCTTTCTTGGTTGTGTCTTTGTGTGGTTTTGATATCAGGGTAATTGTAGCTTCATAAAAAGTGTTTGGCAAAGACTCTTCTGTTTCTATTATATGAAACACATTAAGGAGTATAGGTATCAGCTCTTCTTGGAAGTTCTGCTAGAGTTCTGCATTAAAACCATCTGGTCCTGGGCTTTTTTTTGGGGGGGGGGAGGTTTTTTATGACAGTTTCTATTTCCTCGCGACTATTAGGTCTATTTAAATTGTTCACCTGGTCTTGATTTAATTTTGGTATATGGTATTTATCTTAAAAACTATCCATTTCTTTTACATTTTCCAATTTTGTGTCATTCAGGCTTTTGTAATAAGACCTAATGATTCTCTGAATTTCCTCAATGTCTGTTGTTATGTCCCCTTTTCATTTTTGATCTTGTTAATTTGAGTGTTCTCTCTCTGCCTTTTGATTAGTTTGGACAGGGGCTTGTCGAACTTTTTGATTTTCTCAAAGAACCAACGCTTTGTTTCATTGATTCTATGGATTGTTTTCTGAGTTTCTATTTTGTTGATTTCAGCCCTCAGTTTGATTATTTCCAGTCTTCTACTCCTCCTGGGTGAGTCTGCTTCTTTTTTCTCTAGAGCTTTCAGGTGTGCTGTTAAGTCACTAATGTGTGCTTTCTCCTTTTTCTTTATGTGGGCAATAAGTGCTATGAACTTTCCTCTTAGCACAGCTTTCATAGTGTCCCATCGGTTTGTGTATGTTGTGTCTTTATTTTCGTTGAATTCAAGGAAGACTTTGATTTCTTTCTTTCTTTCTTCCTTGACCCTGGAGTGGTTCAGTAGTTGACTGTTCAGTTTCCATGAGTTTGTAGGCTTTCTGGGGGTGGAATTGTTGTTAAATTCTAACTCTACTCCATGGTAATCCAATAAGACATAGGTGGTTACTTCAATTTTTTTGTATCTGTGGATGTTTGCTTTGTTACCGAGTATGTGATAAATTTTCAAGAAGGTTCCATGAGATGCCGAGAAGAAGGTATATTCTTTCCTGTTTTGGTGGAATGTTCTATAGATGTCTATTAAATCCATTTGATGCATTACATCTGTTAGTTCATTACATCATATTTCTCTGTTATTTTTCTGTCTGGTTGACCTGTCCATTGGTGAGAGAAGAGTGTTGAAATCTCCTACTATTAGTGTGTGGGGTTTGATGTGTGCTTTGAGTTCTGGTAATGTTTCTTTTACATATGTGAGTGCTTTTATATTGGGGGCATATAGATTCAGGATTGAGACTTCATCCTGATGGATTATTCCTGTTAAGAGTATAAAGTGTCCATCTCCATCTGTTCTGGTTGATTTTTAGTTTGAAGTTGATTTTGTTCGATATTAGTGTAGCCACACCCACTTGTTTCTTAGGGCCGTTTGATTGAAAAACCTTTTCCCAACCCTTTACTCTGAGATAATGTCTGTCTTTGTGGTTGAGGTGTGTTTCTTGTAAACCACAGAATGTTGGATCCTGTTTTCATATTCATTCTCTTAACCTTTGCCTTTTTATAGGTGAATTTAGTTCATGGATATTAATGACCAGTGGTTGTTAATTCCAGTTATTTTTTGGGGGTGGTAGAGTTTGTGTGTTTCCCTTCTTTGAGTTGTGCTGGTGGAGGGTTGTTAGATGTCTGTGTTATTATGGGTGTTGCTTGCTTCCTTTAGATGTGGTTTTCCTTCTAGTACTTTCTGTAAGTCTGTATTTGTGGCTATGTATTGCTTAAATTTGTTTTTATCCTGGAATATCTTGTTTTCTCCATAGATGGTGAAAGAAAGCTTTGCTGGGTATAGTAGTCTGGTCTTGCATCCATGGTCTCTTAGTTTCTGCAGCACATCTATCCATGACCTTCTGTCTTTCATGGTTTCCTTAGAGAAGTCAGGTGTAATTCTGATAGGTTTACCTTTATATGTTACTTGACCTTTTTCCTTTGCAGCTCTTAATATTCTTTCTTTATTCTGTATGTTTTGTGTTTTGATTATTATATGACAAGAGGATGGGTTTTTTTGATCCAGTCTATTTGGTGTTCTATATGCTTCTTGTACCTTCATAGGAATATCCTTTTTTATGTTGGGAAAGTTTTCTCCTATAATTTTGTTGAATATATTTTCTTTGCCTTTGAGCTGCAATTCTTCTCCTTCTTCTACCCCTATTATTCTTAGGTTTGGTCTTTTCATGGTGTCCCAGATTTCCTGGATGTTTTGTGTTAAGAATTTGTTGGTTTTGTTGTTTTCTTTGATCAATGAGTTTATTTTCTCTATCACATCTTCAGAATCTGAGATTCTTTCTTCTATCTCTTGTATTCCGTTGGTTATACTTGTCTCTGTAGTTCCTGTTCATTTACCCAGATTTTCCATCTCCAGCCATCCCTCAGTTTGTGTTTTCTTCATTGCTTTCATTTCAGTTTTCAAGTCTTGAACTGTTTCCTTTACCTGTTTGATTGCTTTTTCTTGGTTTTCTTGCGTATCTGTGAGGGATTTATTCATTTCTTCTAACTTTTTGTTAGTCTTCTCATCCACTTCTTTAAAGGAGTTTTTCACATCCTCTTTAATGGTCTCTATCACTTTCATAATGTTACATTTAAAGTCGGTTTCTTCTACTTCTTCTGGATTAGGTTGTTCAAGTCTTCCTGTTGCATATTTGCTGGATCCTGGTGTTATCATGTTGCTTTTCAGGTTGTTGGAGGAATTCTTGCATTGGCGCCTGCCCATTTCTTCCTTTGAATGCCATCAGGGGAGTCTTGGTGGCTTGGTTCGATTTATGTTGTGGCTAACTGTGTACTTGGGGATTTTTCTTGTTCTGCCCTCTCTTAGGTCCCCTCGGCACTGGAGTTTGCTCTTAGATCCCCTCCTCCCTGAAGTAGGCTGTGGTGGTGGATCTAAGGACACCCTCTGGATGGATCTGCTGGTACTGGATCAGGGCTACTTGCTGCTCAAGGACCTCGCAGATAAAAGGGGGGGCTTGGTATAAGCTGGCTCAGTGGAACAAAGAAACCCCTGCAGCCTTGCATTCCTAGAGCTTTGTTCCTAGAGCCTCAGCCCTGAAGCAGGCTGAGTTGGGAGATCCTGGGACCCCACAGATGGAAAGGGGTGCTTGTGGGCAAGCTGGGGTGGGATAAGTAGGAAAGCCAGTAGCCAAGGAGAAGCCCCACTGAATGGCCAGAAAGTTTAGGGGATTGAAGGGCGCCTGTACTCCCCTCTCGGGGCATCTGGGTGGCCGGGCTGGGACACACTTACCACTCCGGATGGATCTGCTGGTCGCATTGATATATTTTTTCACACTCATTTAGTATTGCATGTTTTTAAATTTATATTTCCATCAGACATTAAAATTAATTTAATTTTCTTTAAAAACTTTTAGGCTAATGTACAAGATAATGGATTTTTGGCATTTCCATGCATATATAACATTAATGCTTTTTTCTTATTACTTCTATTTTCTATTCCCTTGATTCCCCATCCCCATTGCTGGTGCCTTTCTTTGAAAATGTTATTTGAAAAACAACTTCTTATACAGTCCTTGTTTGGCTAGAACAATTTCAGATTCTCCCCACAGCTCCAAAGATGTGAGGAGCTAAACGTCTTTATCAAGCTCTTCAGAATTTCTCAACTTTGACACATTTTGCCCTGAACAGTTATTTGCTAGTGAAGAACTGTCTTACACATCATAGGAGTCTTTGCTTTCTGGCCTCTGAGAACTGTGAAAACCAAAAAATACTTACAGTCATTACCAGATGTCCTCTGGGTAACAGCACCCACCACTCCGTGCTGCTTGAGTCACTCGTCAGCTCACAGGCAAGCATCTTGTCCACGGCATGTTGTACCAGCTGGTAAGGCCCATTCAAATTTTCCATAATGCCATCTATGAGGGCCTTCCTTACACAGTTGAGAATTCCCAGTACAGGAATGTGTCTGACTCTTGTCACTTTTGGGTATATACCCAAAGGATGCTCAATTGTACCACAAGGACATGTGCTCAGCTATGTTCATAGCAGCATTGTTTGTCATAGCCAGAACCTGGAAACAACCTAAATGCCCCTTGACCGAAGAATGAATAAGGAAAATGTGGTACATTTACACAATGGAGTACTACATAGCAGAAAAAATAATGACATCTTGAAATTTGCAGGCAAATAGATGGATCTAGAAAACATCATAGTGAGTGAGGTAACCCAGACCCAGAAAGACAATTATCATATGTACTCACTCATAAGTGGCTTTTAGACATAAAGCAAAGAAAACCAGTCTACAATTCACAATCCCAGAGAACCTATACAACAATGAGGACCCTAAGAGAGACATACATGGATCTAATCTACATGGGAAGTAGAAAAAGACAAGATCTCCTGAGTAAATTAGGAGCATGGGGCTATGGAAGAGGGTTGAAGAGGAGGGGAGCGAAAGGGAAAGGAGCAGAGAAAAATGCATAGCTCAAAAAAATCAGTAAAAATAAATAATAATATAAAAGAATTCCCAGTACAGGAATGTTCCTGACTCTTGTGTTTTATCTTTTTCACATTTTTTTAAATATTGAAGATGCATATCATTTTCAAGGTAAAGATTTCCTTTACTTTTTCTCTATTAGTCATAAATCCTCTCCCACCTTGGTATGTGTTCACCTAATGACTGTGTGTCTTCTTCTTCTGTATCAAACTGCTCACTTTATTTTTTGAGATAGGGTCTCTCGCTAAATCTGGACCCTGCTGTATGACTTCAACTGGCTACCCAGTAATCCCCTGGAGCCCTCTTGTCTCCACCCCTCCCAAGTCACGTAGCTAGTTTAGAGAGGCATGCTTCCATGATCAGTGTCCTGAGGGTGCAGGTCCTCAAGCTGTGTACCAAGCACTCTATCCTCCGAGCCATTTCTCTAACTCCTCAATGACTTCTGATCTACGAGAATAGAGCTCTAAAGCCTAATGTATTATTATGCAGTCAAACACCCAGTGTAGCCTTTTGGACACTTTGTTGCATCAAAGAGTCTCATTTTCTCTGCTCTTGACTAAAGATTCTTTAAAAAAAAACGTTTTCGCATTGTCCCTATTTCAGGATTACCATATTGATAAGGAGAGCTGTCTTGCACATTGATTACGGCAGCATATCCTGTTGAAGCTGGGTAGAATATTAGTGAAGTTTAGACTGGTGGATGGGAAGGAACCACAGAAACCAGTTGTTTTTTGTCCTCTTTTCATATGTGCAAGAACAGAAGCTCAAAGAAAAAGGATTTGTCCAGTTATAATAACTACTTTCTCATCATTAGACTCAACTGGAAGGCTGCTTTACAGACTGCTAGTGTCTATGAAGATACTAGCAGGAACAAGGAAACAGCTTAAGAAAAATGCACATAAACATGCACGCACATATGTACACACACCTGTTTGCACTGCTATTACAGATAGCTAGAGAAAGGAAATGATTTGAATATCAGGCACAACCTATCACAATTCCATCTGTAAAGATCAAAAATGAGTGGACTCTTCAGGCAATCAGCTATTATTATTTGATTGGTTGGATGTGCATAAGGAAAGAAACGAACCAAATATATATTGGTAGAGTTATTGGTTTGGGTTCTCCTTTTCAAGACGGTCACTTGAAAGTAATCTTAGGAACTGCTGCCAGGAGTTCTGGTAGGACACCAGTTAATGCTGTTCCAGATTTCTCAGCAAATTAACCCTGCCCACAAGAGTTTCCTTTATTTTTTTCTACCTCTCCTGCTTCTGTCTTTTTCTGAGAGCTGGACAAAGCTCTTCACTCCTAGCAAGACAAAATGATTGCTAAAATGAGCCATTTGTAAATGGAACCAAAATATCCCAGCAGCACATTTTAAAATTATTGCTAGGCGTTTTGCTTTAATCCTCAGTAGTTGGGCTAGTTTCAGTTTCCCAAGCACCACTGTTCAATAAATGGACAATATAAATAAACAATGCATCTGTTTCTCAAGACACTAGTGATTATCCAGGGAAGCTTATCTTTGCCTCCTTGCGGACTTTTCCCCGTCAGCTCATAAACTTCTTATTTGCTCTATGACTCAGCATTAACCTGAGACAATAACTATATGGCAATTCATAGATATCCACAGGATGTTTGGTTTAGGTTAGCCATGAGTAAATACCGATATCACTAATCCTAAAAATCACAAGTATGATAAAAATAAATATTCTGACCTTGCGGTGAGTGAGTAATTGGACATGAATTGCATTTGTCTTTCTGATAATGATGCAAAGCAGAATGGCAGAGCAAAGGGACATCCTGTATTTATGTGCTTCTACTACAATGGGTAATTAAGTGGAGTTAAATAGCTTAAGGTCAGACTGTGGTCCTTGCCCTTGATTTGTGGAGTTGAAGCAGAGGTGGCAAACAGCAATGCCCTCCAATGGTAAGGGCAAGGAGCACAGTACTGGAGTTTGTGAGGTACCCTGGGTTGTACTCTGACTAGTATAGCTGCTTATCCTGAGCTTAAAAGAGATGAATTATGGCTATGTCACAAATAGTAAGACATTTATAATATAGAAGTTAATATTATTGCTTCCCTATAAAAAAAATTGATGTTTCTACCTTCATTTCAAGTCAATAGCTCCTAACCCTTATGAATAGTAACCAACAACTTTAAAATTAGTTCTATAGGGTTGCTTTCCAAAGAAGGAATACAGTCCTAAACACTTGTATGCACATATATACAACCCATACACTCTCTTTTTAGATTCTAGAAGGTTCTTAGGACTTGAACAAACCTTTCATTTTTAGGGTTCCATGTGACATGAATCACAGTCTCTCGACACAAGGTGTTTTGGTGCAAAAATGGCTTTCTAAACTTCTCAACACAGAAACCAGGGCATACATAGATCCCTTTTTCTAGTCAGCTGCTTCAGTGATACAGGCCTATATAATTCCAGCACCCTGGAGGCTGAGACATGTATTAGAAGATAGCCTTGTGACTCAAGAGTACCAGGCCACCCAGACAAAGCTACATGTCAAAATACTATTGAAAATGTTTTTCTGAGTCTTGATTCCCTTTCCACTTGAAAACTGAGGCAGAGAAATGTCAAATAACTTGTTCAAGATCAGGACTGGCCTCTAATGCACGTTGGTGTGCAGGGCCTTGTTACTAGAAAGACTCTCATTTTGCTGAGTGTTCTTCTGCTGTCAACCTAAAACATTTATAATATAGAAGTTAATATTATTGCTTTCCTATAAATAATGAATGTTTCTAGCTTCATTTCAAGCCAGTGGCCCCTAACCCTTTTGAACAGTGATGAACATCTTTAAAAGAAGTTCTACATGGTTACTTACCAGAAGAAGAATACAGTCCTAAACAGTTGTATGCACATATATATAACTTGTATACTTTCTTTTTTAGATTCCAAAAGCTTCTTAGTACTTGACAAACATTTCATTTTTAGGGCTCCACATGACCTGGGTCACAATCTCTTGCACTCACTGGAATCATTGTTAAATACAGTAGGTTTACAAAATGGTAAACAAACTTGGAAGGGAAGTGATGGGTTCATTGGAAGGAGTAGGGAGTGGCTTTAGTCAAAACACATTAGATTCAAGTATTAAATTCTCAAACAATAACAAGGATATATTGCGTACCTATATGAAAAATTTCAAAGACTAAATAATGAAAAACAGTGAGTAAGAGGCCAGTTGTGGCATATGCCTTAGTCTCATCACTAGAGAGTCAGAAGCAGGTGGATGCTATGGTCCAGGCCAGCTTGCTGTCCCCTCTCAGCTTGCTATTTCTCCTTTATTTCCCTCCATCACCTTTGCTTTCATCTCACATGTTTGCTGCTTTCATTTACCACTTGGCTATTTTCTTTCAGTAGAACCCTAACTCCATGAAGGCAGAGATTTGATCACTAACATATCCCTTCTCCAATATAATGCTTGGTATGTGCCAGCCTGTATAAATATTGGTCAAAGAAAAAAGAAATCCCACCCAGGTGTACTTAACACATACCTAGTTAACATTCTTAGGTACCATCCCTCAGTCCCTTATTATACACCAGATCATACATCAAGAGAACTCAGAATTCTTTAAGATAATCCAATAGGCATGCCACTCGTGAAATAAGAAACTATGATTTTTAACGGAAAAGAAAATAGACACTGTTATTAATGAAGAAGGTTTACTATTGCTATCATACTTGATTATTGGAAGAACTACAGAAGATGAAAACCAGTCACTTCTTACATAACTAATGAAGTACTAAGAGGTACCAAAATGCACTTTGCCTTGCTTGATTTAGCTGTCCCTCAATACCAACTGTGTGCTTTATTCCAGAGAAATGGAAACTGAGGCTCAGAGGTGCTCACTCTCCTCATACAGCATCCTCCGTTAACAGATGATGAATATGTTAATAGGCTATCCACAGTGGTGGTTATAATTAGCCATTGTTAGAACTCACCAATTTTAGTAACTTGTGACCTAAACTCTTTCAGGAAATAGAAAAGAATATTCCTCATCCATGGTGATATTCAAATTTTCCCACCATCTGCTGATTAACTTTTTTGCTGAATTCTGTTGTCTTTGGTGAAAACTAAGGAAGGGGAGGTGGGGTCATGAGGCAAAGCAGGTCAGTTTCCGGCCCTATTCATTTACTTGGGTTTATGGTACCAATCTCTGTGTAAGCTGCACATAGGGGGATATTTATAAACCGTATGCTATCTGTCCCCAAGAAGGACCTTGCTTCCTGTAGGAGTCCCAACATGTAGTCATTCCATAACAATGTCTTCTCTGTGACTAGTCTGTGTCCCACCCACATGGGGCTCGGTGACACATGCAATGATACTAGTACTCCTGACACATTTAGTCTAGGAGTGGAGCCTCTGGCTGTCAATTAATAAAAAGGCCCAAATCAGAAGCTAGACTGTAAGTTGCTGGAGAAGAATGACAGGTTTTGTTGATCTAGGTTGTTATCAAGTGTCTAACACAGCTCCTAATACCTAAGTAAGTCAATCCAGTAAGTATTTACTAGAGAACTAGCCTAGTCAGCTTTCTGCTTCTGTAAAAATATATCAAAGAAAATCAGCATACAATAACGGATGGTATATTTGGGTTCATGCTTTCTGAGGCTTTGGTCCATGATCATTTGGCTTGGTTGTTGGAGTGGAACAATACATCCTCATGGTCAGGGTATGGGTTGGGGAGAGTTGCTCATCTGATGGTACCCAAGAAGTGAAATACAGAGAAGAAGGGATGTGTACCTAACTTCTCCCTCAAGAACCTGCCCCAACAACCTATTTTTTTCCTACTAGCACCTACCTCCCAAAGATTATACCATTTTCAATTAGCTGTATACATTGGCCATCAAGTATTTGGGGATCCTTATTATCTAAACTACTTCAAAGATTGAAGTACTCCAAGAAAGTCATGGGGAAATGAGTATTCACCGAATGGTTGTGCGAATGATATTTGGAAGAGAGGTGATATTTCAGAGATGATTCTGAGCCACCTTTGATTAGAAATATAGGAGTTAAAAGGATAGCTGAGAAAAGCCCAAGGACCATGAGTCTGAATTGGAGGTGGGGTTACTTTCATCATTGGCAGAGCGAGGAGGACATGAAGGATTTTGAAAGGCAGGCTGCAAAGTCCTGGAGTACCTGTCAGCAGGAATCCTCACCAGAAGACTTGTCATAGAACAGTTTCAGTCAGAGCTAAGTCTGTGGCAATGACAGGGGTGGGAAGGGGGCTGGCATTTTGGATCAACAATGAGAATTTTATATATTTCTTTGCCCCATAAAAGAAACATCATTTATTGCAAAGAGAGGGATTGTTTGTCCTGGCTGCCCAGAACAAAAATAATCACACAGAAACTATATTAATTAAAACATTGCTTGGCCCATTAGCTCTAGCTTCTTATTGGCTAACTCTTACATCTTAATTTAACCCATTTCTATTAATCTGTGTATTGCCATGTGGCAGTGGCTTACCAGCTAAGTTTTGGCAGCATGTCTTACTCTGGTGGCGAATCCATGGCTTCTCTCTGGCTCTGCCCTTCTTCCTCCCAGCACGCCATTTAGTTTTCCCTGCCTACCGAAGTTCTGCCCTATCAACAGGCCAAAGCAGTTTCTTTATTCATTAATGGTAATTACAGTACACAGAGGGGACTCCCACATCAACCATTAGTTCCATTTTACAGTTGAGGTAGAGGTTTGTGGAAGGTAATAATATCACCTAAGTTTGATACTTAATCAAGTACACAGTCATAATTTGAGCCTAATATGACTAATGTTGTATCTGGAGAAAATCCAAATGATGTACTGGATTGAAGTAACAAATTAGCTAGATGCACGGTTTTAATAGAAAGATGCTAAATAGATTTAATCTATACTAAGCGATTACTAGCCTTCTGTGGCTAGTAAGCTGTTGAAAAGAATCTGTGAATTTGAGTGTCTGCACCCCAGACCCTATTTGTTCCCTATTGCCAACAAGGCTTCTGGCTTCTTACATATTCCTGGAAACAGCCTGCCTCTGACTAGGTGGTTAAGCAGCAGGCACAAGATGGAAAGTCTTATATCAGCTGAGCTCATTAAAATTCACGTTTACCTAATACTATGTTATCAGTAAAAGTTTTGGAGTTAAAGTAAGGGGGTGAGGGAGAGAAAGAAAAGCAAAAACAGTGTTAAGTGACATTTGGAGCCTTCTACAAGCAGAGGAACAGGAAACCAGAGGATTCACATTCCATTCAGATGAGAGGAGTCCAGGAAGAGGGAAGGGGCAGTGGGGAAGATAATGGGTTCCACTCTCTGCTGTCTGCTTGGAGTTGGGCCTGAGCTGGGAGTGGCAAGGAGGGCCACCTGGCCTGAGTAATTGAAGGATAAGGGGGCTCCGAGACCTAAGTACCCTGTATTCAGATTCCCAATGCCTGAAACGTTCAGGTTCTTATCAAACTGGCCCTGTACTTCAAAATGGAGGCATTTTGGTGTCCTTGTGGGTATGGAGAATGGAACAATTTCCCACATGGGAGTCAGGAATAAACTGGTGAAGAACAGACACGATATAACATGAAGGCCAAAAAGTATAATATGCTAGTACATCTGATATTACACATATAGAAAATAATTTTAATTCTTTATGTTGGGGAGTGGCAAGCAGTGGTCCACAGGCCAACTCCAACTTTGTCATCTGCTTCTGTAAATGCAATAGGGTCACTCTCATTTTTATGCATCAGTTATGGAGGCTTTGATACAGAAAAATGGGATTTGAAAAGTATCATGAGAGACCACAGGTCTCAAAGACTAAGATATTTATCATCTGACTTTTTGGAGAAAGAAAAAAAAAATATGCTGACCCTGCTGTAATGACAAAATACTATTGGTGATTCTTGTAATTGGAGAATCATATAGATATATTTATTTAAATATATATTTAAAGAACTGTTACATTTACCTTTTGTTTTCTTTATAGCCATGCTTTATTGTTGTACTGAATATAAAAAAGAAGTATTTAAAAATACATGACTACAGATAAAAATGAACACGGTGTTCTAATTTCACTTTGTTCTGAGTTCAGCTATGCAAAGTGAGTTGTTTTGCTTACGTTTCTCTGAGAATTAGGAAGTCCCAAAGCAAGGTCCCAGTGGGTCATTACCCACTGTAGTTTTGCAGCAGTCCCCTTCAAAGGTGGCTCTGTGGCTGGGGAATCCCTGTGTTTTCCACACCTTGTGCAGGGTTGGCCAGACACACATGACACGTCCCTTACATACGCGTGGAGGAGGCATGTGAGATAATGGAAAAAAGATTCGCTTCCATGGGCAGTTATCTGAAGCTTGCCCCTAGAGACAGCTTTTGGACATTGCAAGGATGCCTAACCCCCTCTGAGCTATAGCTTCCTAGTTTCCAAACTTATCATTTATACCAAACCACAAATCATCACCTACTGTTAGTCAAGGCTACCTCAGACGTCCTCCTGATGGGCCCTGCGGTTCATGAGTGAGGAAACTTGCTTAGTTCCTCACTGCTTCTGGACAAATCAAGCCTGCAGGTACAAGTGGTAACGTTCACTGTTTCCTGTATTTTCTCCACCCCCACTGCTAGAAGTTAGGGGCCTCTATGGAGAAGAGAGCCTCTCTCTCCACCATGGGCCCCTCAGGCCACCCAATCACCCATGAGAACTATATCTCCAGGGAGATGCTGCCTCTTTATCTCCCATGGCCCCAACTCTTGGCCCCTGTAGTGGCTTTAGTATCTTGTGGTAAATTCCCTGAAACATGTGCCATTTCACAGATTGTTCGAAGACATTTAGTCTCTATGGGAAAGAAACACAAATCTGTTTGCTATGCTTCGGCTACCAAGAAAACGTCCTAAAATAGCCAAGTCAGTTCACAAGAAGAAAAATTCAAATAGATATTTTTCTTTTAAGTTCTTAGTTCTAGTTTCTGTTTTCAGTGGGGATTTCTTGGCGGCGGGGCGGGGAACGTTGACTCCCAAGAGCTGAATTACAGACACCTACAGATCTTTTCATGTGATAATTTTCCAGCCAGGTATGGGCAGCAGCATCCTTTGTGTGCTTAACACTCCTTTCCAGTGTGTTGTGGACAAGTCATTTCACTGGAAGCAAAGAAAAATGAAAAGGAAAGTAATCTTAACTGTACCTTTTCCACATAAACATGATTTGATGTGCAGCTTTGGTGTCCATGTTCAGCGTACTAACAACTTGCTTCTTAAGATCTCTCAGCACCCAGAAACCAGACTTGTTCTTAGTAAGGTTTAGAAGCAGACCCTTGTAATATGAGCACTTGAGAGCTGGAGGCCAGAAAAATCACCCAGAATGCAAAGCCACCTTGGGATACATAGCGAGTTCCAGGACACCAGAGGGTGACCTTGTCTTGAAACCCACAAAGAAAAAAAAAAGAAAGAAACAAAGCAAAACAAAACAAGATGTTATCTCCAACCCTTCTTCACAGGTCGTGGCAGGCTCGTGAAGATGACTGCATTTCCTGTCTAATATTAGGAGCCTAGCAAAGGTCATCTGTATGTCTGTGTTCTGGCTTCCCTCCGTTTCCATTTCCCTGGGTTCCCTGGGATGGCAAGAGTTCTGTTCAACCTAGCTCCTCTGACTGAAAACACACCGGACTAACTGTAGATGGACAACTGTACCAGAGTCCTACAGTGATGCCCTCTGAGTGACTTTGGGGACACTGATCTGACCGAAACTTATGGGATCTTTTAGAGAGTCCCGCAACAATGCACAATTTTACTTGAAGGTCAATAGATGGTTTGAATTTCAAAATATACACGGAGGCAGCAGCTGTCTTTAGTAGCAACAAGAATCAAACAAGCAGAGCAAGGTGCCTCAGACCTGCCTGTAATCTCAGAACTTGGGAGATGGAGGTAGCAAGATGAGAAGTTCATGGTTGCGCCCAGGTATACAAAGAATCTGAGGCCTGGGCAATGTGAGATCTGTTTCAAAGCAACTGTAACAAACAAACAGTTCCAAATTCACCATATGTTTAGCAATTGAGGTCTCATGGTTAGCAAATCTGTGGTAAGAAGATAAGCCTGCACTTGCCTCGCTGGTAGCCTGTTTTTCCCAGCTGTGTAGGGTTGAGCACAATAATAACATGAAGTTCTGATGATGGGTGTCCCCTGTAGATCACTACAGGAACTTGTGTTTTCATTAGGTCTTAACCATGCAAGTGGGTGTGGCTGAGATGCAGAAAAAGTGGAGAGGCAGCTGTCCTCTACAGCACAATTGTTTTCTCTCTGTGTCTTGCCATTTCTGGCCTTCAATTCCCACCCACTCTATCCGGTGGCTTTTCTGTACCCTCCCTTGGAATCTGTGTGGAATTCACATGAAAGAAATCCCTCCTGACCGGTTTTTCTTTTATCACCAAATAGTTTATATTAGCATTTAGACATTTACTTAGAAGTTTCCTCCTTTTTATATGTTTCTTCACCAAACAATATTTTGAGTAGCAAGCATGCTGTGTCACATAAAGGAAGACCAACAATCCGAGCATGCTTCCTATTTCTACAGAACCCAGAACCTTGCATAAATAACCCTATCAGGTCTTGGCCATTGGACGCTCATAGCAACTGCTTCAGGAGAGTAGTCAATACACCCATTTGATAGAGCAGGCAATTGACTAAGTGAGGAGAGGTGGAAAGACCTGGAATTAAAAGTCACTGCTTTCCCAAGAATCAAGCATGGGGCCACAACAAAAGAAACATGAGTACATTGGTAGGGTTGGGAAACAGAGTAGAAGTCCATTGGTTCCCTTAAGAGAGCAATGAGCATCTTGAGCCCTGATGGGCAGAGAAAGGACTGGAGGAGGAGAAAGGAAGAGGAATTAATGACCTTGACTTTAGGTTCCCCATTCTCTTTGAAATGCTTGGTCACTTTTTGGCCAGCTTTCAAACTCTAGGAAACACTCTGGAATTCCAAGCTAGGCAGGGTTTCCTTGGCAGGTTGGGCTATTGTAACTTTACGAGAAATTGTTCAAAACTTCCTCTCACCGGTTACAAGCCAGTCTTTTGAATGAATTCTTTATTCATGAAGTGGTTAACCCCTCTCCTTTCTGACTCATACTTTGATAATACTTAGCTTTAAGAGTAAGGGAAAGCCTGGAAGACCTTCATATAAACACACACATATATAACTACATCCTTGCATGCTAAATCTATACATCAATATACATGTATGCACTCAAATACATACCTATGTAGTCCTCTATACACACTCACTGGTATGACTTTTCCTCTTGTGAATGAGGAAATAGACTTAAAATATTCAGAAATCCAAATATGCATAAGGAGACTTTTTTCCTTTTTTAAAAGAAGCAGGAAGTCCTGCTGACTGTAGCTGCTTGTGTCTCTCCCCCTTTATTTCCTCCATTCCTTGCGTATGGAGATACCTGCCTCCATCAAGTGAGTGGCAAAGTGGAAATGCACTTGAATTTCATCCCTTGATATAGTCATATAGTCCAGAAGGCGTGACCTACAGAAAAGAGTGGATGAAGACTCATTGGATGGCATTAGAAAAATAATCCCAGCCATATCAGCCCCTTCTTCTATTTCTATCTCTTCCTCTTCCTCTTTTTATATTTTTCTTGAGAAGAAAATAACTTTATCCCTGGAATTAAAGACTGAGAGTTTATGCCTAGCCTGAGAAAAGTTCCCATTCCCTTGTGGAACATCATTATAAATTGTGAAGATATCACAGAACACAATTTTCCCTTATAGATGTTTCACATATGACAATCATCACAGTTGGCCCTTAGACATTGCTCAAGCACACAAGCATTGCCTAGATGTCAAGGATTTGCACAGAGGTCATAATTGGCATTTCCTGATTGATCCCACTAAGACTTTAAATGAAGTTACAAGGGTACCACCACCACCCATCTCCCCCATTTCCTCTCTGTGTCCCTCAGAAGAAAGAATATTAGTAGGAGTTTCTTCTAATTGCAGTTGCTGGTTTCATCTAGTTTTCATACTGTTGCTCATGATAGACACTGTTCATTTTTGCAGTTATTTAAGCCACTTCTTGTCTCTGTAAAGGCTCAGGGATTCTCGGGACCACAGGCTTAGCTTAGAGTCAGGTGTAAGCAGAAGGACCCACAACTGCAGCCTGCATGAGCCGTCACTGCTAGCAAGCTCCACAACTGCAGCCTGCATGAGCCGCCACTGCTAGCAAGCTCTTCCCTGCTGCAGCCCCCTCTCAATTTCAGATCGAAACTAGCAAAGCCGCTTGTTTAAATAGGCCAGAATCATTTGTCCTTTCCAAGTTTATAAATATTTGAATGGTTTCAGTTAAGTTTTGAAATAAAGGTAGTCATAACATTTTGCCCATGACTTTTAATACATTTATTATCAGTATATGCCTAGGAATGGAGTTTCAAAGTCATAACATAGGCAAATATTTAACTTCAGTAGGCCATTTCTAGGTGTTTTCAAAGGAGTAAAACCAATTCACACACAATGCAGAATTAGTTATGAGACCCAGTTATGTTTTGTATTTACTAGCACTTGTTTCTCTTAACAATTTAAAAAATTTAGCCAATCTAATAAATATGTGGTTAAAAAACTATAACTTTTATTTTTTGAAATTATAATATAATTACTTCATTTTCCTCTTCCCTTTTTCCTTCCAAACCCATCGAAATACCCTTCTTTGCTATTTCTAAAATTAATGAACTTTTTCATTAATTGTTGTCAAATATGCATTTTTAATTTTTTTGCCTAAATACATGAGAACAACCGGCTCAGTCTGTGTAATGTAACTTGTATGTATGTCTCCAGGGTTGGTCACTTGGTGTTGGATAACAATTGGTATGTTCTGCCGTGAGGAAGAGCACTCTCAACACTCCTTTGATTCTTACAGTTCTTTGTGTGGGGTGAGGTCTCATGAGATTTTCATTGTCGACTTCGGCATGTCTGTTGTTGTCCTTGTTCAGGTCACGTTTATGTAGTCATGTTGGTAAGACCTTATGGGTGTAGCTTCTAACATTAGTAGGAGACAAAGCCCCAAAGTAAACTCCCTGATCCCGTGCCTCTCATAATCTTTCTTCCCTCTCTTCTAAAAAGTTTGCCAGGCCTTGGATACAAGACTTGAATGTGAGAGCTGTATATGTATATGTGTCCATTGAGACGGGGTTCTACAACTTTGTCTTTGGGTTGGTTGTGTTTGTTGTGGTGGTGATGGTCTCTGTCTGTTGCAAGGGAAATTTCCTTGATATAGGGTTAGGTCTGCACTTACCTGTAAATATAAGGACAAATATTTAGAATGTAGTTAGGGATTATCCTGGTTTAGTAAAATGATGGCTGTAGGATCACCTCCAATACCCATAACTTCACTAGCCCTGGGTAGTTGGCTAGGTTTCTGATACCAGGCATGATTTTGATTTGTTTTTTGAAGCAAGACTTCACTATGAAGTCACTGCTGGCCTTTACCTTGAAGCAATCCTCAAGCCTCAGCCTCTTGAGTACTGGGATTATAGGAGTAAGCCACCACACCCAGCAATCACTGTAGTTTTATAACCCATTTTCGTGACCAGTGATCTACACGTAATGTCAGCTTTTGTTGCCATATTTAAAGAGGTTACTTATCCTTTTGATATTAATTTGTAAGAGTTTTTTAATGTATTCTTGGTATGAATCCTTTATCCAACAAGTACATACAGGATAGCAAAAGCCTCCTCTAGGGCTGTGACTTGTCTTTTTACTTTTTGTGTCCTGCTAGGAAATATCTTGTATCTACAGGCAGAAGAGATGGCTCAGCGGTTGAGAACACGTGCTAATCTTAGAAAGGACCTGAGTTTGATTTCCAGTCTCTCTATCAGGAAGCTCGCGATTGCCTATAACCCCAGGGGGAATTGCACACCCTTGTTTTCCACTGGAATCCACACTTCATGATCAGATACCCCTTCTGATACACACACACACACACACACACACACACAATCAAAATGAAAATAAATCTTAAGCAAAAAGAAAAGAAACACCCTGCATCTCAATGTATGAAAATGACATCTTTTTTTTCGTGAGAAGATGTTTTAACTACCCATATTTGCTCTGTATTCTACCTGTGCTTAATTTCCAAATAGCATATGAAAGACAGCAATGGACTATTTTTCTCAACCCAGTAGCTCTATGAATATAGTACATTACTACTCCCTTCTAAATTAGCTTGGTATTATTGTAGTAAATCAGATGGCCTTGTAGATGTGGTTTTGTTTCTGGACTCTTCAGTTTTGTCAGATTGTTAGACTATGCTTGCACCAATATGTTTGTGCTGCATTAATGATCCCATGATTCCACTATTCATTATTTTTTTTTTATTATAAAGTCTATATCCAATGACTTTGTGAGATAACTTATGTGTTCTGATACTTTATAAATTCTTTGGGGTTTTCATTTCTGTATAACAACACGGTAGATGAATAAGAGTTTTATTCCTCTTAAATTATATTGTCTTTTCTTATTGTCTTAGCCCGAATTTGCATAAAATTAATGACAAATGATTATAAGGACAAAATAGAGTTTTCATGAAAGGAAAATAGAACGCAAAATACAGAAAGGGAAGGAACTCAACTAATTTTCTTTGATTCTATAATCGAGCTAAGGAGAAAGGAATCTTCCTCTAGAGAAGGCTTTTGCTTTGTTGTCAGATTCCATGGTTGTGTTAGAAGGCCTCTATTATCTAGGGCTGAGTTAGTTGTTCTATCAGGGTTTTCCCCAGTGCCCTGTGAATTCATGGTCAGACCATGAAGGACCGTCCCACAATCATCCTCTGCAGCCAGCACAATGCCTTCAACTAGGTCTTTTACTAACTAGGCTGGGCACTACTCTTCCAGAGGACCAGAGTTAGCTTCCCAGCACTCATATCTGCTGGTTCACAACCTCCCCTAATTCTGTCTCCAGAAGAATCAGAAGCCTCTGGGCTTTGAGAACACCTACAGTCCTTTATCCATACATAACTACATACACATAATGTTTTATTAAATAATCTATGTAAGTTTCTCATTTAACCAGAAGCTTGAAGGTATTTAATCTTAGGATTATGACAGCAAAAACAAATGTTATTGAAGACCCAAAAGTTTTTTTATCATTCTCGTCAGTTACCTTCAGGCCATTGAATTCTGATCCTCTTAATACTCCAGCTAACATTCCAAACACTGTAAGGCCTTCTCCGCTAAAGCATATTTAAGGAAGTAAGAACAATAACATTCCACCCCATAATTATTTCTTTTAAGATAGGAATCATTTCTTGAGATTTCCCTGTATGTCCATAATAGAAATCATACCATGCAATTGCATGACTCTCTATCCTAGAATATTTTATTTACCTTGAATACACTCTTGTGCCTAGTTTATGTGACAAATTCTAACACAATTTTAAATTCCACTCAAATATCTCCACTGCTTCCCAAGGACACAAGAGTTTATTAACTCTTTCTATTGAGGTCACTAGGCATTATATATATATATATATAATATATATGCATTATATGTGTGTGTCTTCTATATATACACACCTATATGCATATAGGCACATATATATGCATTATATCAACTTTTTGTTAGATTTGTTAATTACCCACAAAATTTTCTCTTTCACAAGACTGATTATTTGATGATAGGAACTCAGAGCAATCAAATTTTGTATTCTAGTATCTTGACTAGCCCATGTTCTATTTAGCAGGTATTTGCTGACAGCTTACTCAACCCATGGAAACAGATTGTGATATTTTGTGACCCCTTGGCAGGTGAGAACATTGGCTGGACCCTAAGGAGCAAACAATTAGTCTGAAGATGCATTGAGATCTTATTGCGGGTATCATCTGAAGACCCAAACTACTCCTTTAGGATTTCCCTTAACGATGCTCTATAACAGCCACGTTTTCTTCATATTTTTATTGACTGTGAATTTCACATCATGCATCCCAACCCCACTCATTTCCTGGTCCTCCCATATCTTCCCTCCACCCTTGTGACCTCCTTCCAAATGAAAATAAAGTTAAAATTAAATTTAAAAATAAATAAAAATTATTATTAATAATAGTCTCTCTATGGAATCTGAGTTTTGCCACACAGTACATCCTTTTGTCCAAATTGCCTTCCTTGCAAATGGTCACTGCAATGAGTTGTTGATCTGGTTTGAGGCCTCTGGGCTTCTGCTATACAATCAATACTGGAACCTCACTGAGACTCCTTGAATCACGGAGATCCTGCAGCTTTGATTCTTCAAGACCAGCCCCTTCACACGCTCTAGCAGCCCACAGGTAGGGTAGATGTTGGTTGGGGTGGGCCACCTCAAAGTCCTGGATCTGGGCCTGAGTGGTAGCTGAGTGGTTCAGACTCCTAACTCTCCGGCACCAGTGTCGCTGGGGCCAGCTTAACTGCTCAGGTAAAGGGCAGGGCCAGCTCACCTATGCTTGCTTCCTGTTGGAGCTACTCTGGGGTGGCCAGTGAGACATGGGGCCTGCTCAGCACAGCATTGGGTCATCAGCAGGTCCTCAGACTGTAACCCAGACCACCTACGTCCACAAGGCATTTTGTGGTATCACAGGCTATTGGCATCAACCTAGATCCTTGCTTCTGTAGGGCCAAGGACTAAGACATGTCCCTTGGTGACAACACAGGCCTAGACACCACCACAGCCTCAGGTGGCAGTGCAGGCCTCTCAGATCAGACACCACTTCTCTTTATAGCCCAGAAACTAGTCCGCTTCTCTGCTTCTCTTTCTCTCCACCACACACTCGCTCATCAGAGTGATACCTATCCAGTCTACACCTGTGTGGCAGTGGGACAGGGACCTGTGCAGCGGTGGGTCAGGAGCCTATGGCCTCTGGCTCACAACAGCCACTTCTTAGGAAAGCCATGCAAAGGAATAGTGTTTCATCAGGGGACCCGCATCAGCAGTATTTGCCACCACCCCTAGATACATATCTGTGCGTGGCAATCTGCAGATTCATCTTCTCCATTCTGTGGGTGTCATCTGCTCACAGTACATCAACAGCCTTGAAGCCAGCCTTGGGGCGGAAGAGGGCATCTTCAAGCTCTGAGCTTTGATAAGCATCAGTAACTTTTCCTTTCTAACAGTAATGGCCCCAAAGTTCCAGCACAGGGGAGAAAAGAAAAAAGCCCACTCAAGTATGTGAAACGTTAGCATAGATGCACCTTGTTGCCCTCCTTGGGAGACCCGGGCTTCTAACCAGACATTCAACAACATGCGTCATTCCATTGCACACAAATATTGGAATGTCACAGATATTCTTTAAGCGCTAGTCCTTCTTCCATTCCCCGTTCTAACACCAGTTTTGAAGCTAGGAGATAGCTTTGTATGGGTCTGAGATGTGCTCTTTAGGCTAGCTCGCTTCAGATTGCAACCATGCTATCTAACACTGCGATGGTGTCTGGTTATTTGAAGAGTACTTTGACATATTTTTGGTTCAAAAACTTTACTCTATCCTTTTGTTCATTTCACAAGATTGATATCTAAGATGGAAATAGAGGGAAAGTAAGTGATTTCATATTCAAACATCTGTAATTCAATATACTCTTTCAATGTACATGCTGAATATTTACTATATTCTGATAAATGTCAACTATGACAAATTTTATCATGGATGAAAATCCAGTGGTCTGGAGGCCCTGGCAGACCTGGCCAAGAAAGGCCTGGGATCGCCATTGCTACACAAAGAGTAAATGGCTAAGTTCAGCCTAAAACTCAGGCCACATTGATCAAAAAAAAAATGACGCTGTTTGTTTTATTATTATTATATTATTTGACTCCAGGTCATTAAAGTTACAATTCATCCAGGGACAAATGCAATTAGTGTAGTATGACAAACGGTTCCATGGCTTCAGAAGCCCAGTGGATCTGATAGTGGATGACAAAGGCCAATTGTTAGAACCTACTTACGACATCTGGCCGATCTTGTAAAGCGAAGCAGCCCAGATAGTTAAAAGTAATATTTCAACAACAACGTAAATATAAGATAATCTCTCTTCCTAGGATAGAATAACGATATTTGCAAAGCAAAAGTCTATAATGTCAACCACTAGAGGACATAGAAGAGACCTCAGTGTTCAAGCTTCCTGTACTCAGAGGTGCAATGACTGACGCTCAGGGAAATATGTAATTACAAACACATCACAGACACCCAGATGCCCAAACCAGGATTGGAAATGGGGTTTTATGAAGCCTAATTCATGGAGGAGACACAATGGAGTTCCCAGACTGAGAATATGATCAAGCACTAAGTTCAGAATGTTCCATTCACAATGTGTGTGACCTTAAATTTTCTGAGCCTAGAACAATACCTTTCTTAGAGTTCTGTCCTGCCCCAGGGGCTTTCACCTCTTGCTCTTTGGCTAGGTACCAAATGTTCATTTAGAAATACGCTAATATGTTTTACTTATTGGTTTTAGATGTTGGGTGCATATTTTTGCCAGATCAATTGAAAGGAAAATATTATCATGTCTTCATCTGCGTTCCACTCACACTGAGCTGTACTTCCTGCTCGACATCAGGACAATCCAGTGTTTCCCCATCTTGACTGAAACCAAAGCAATGGGATCTGACTCTTACAGCCACCTTTGGGCATTCCAAATTTGGGACACAAAGACCAGAAACAAAGAAACACGATGATCCAAAGATCTCTCAGTTACCTCATTGCTTTCTTCTTCACGAAATCACTTCAGGGGTGAAAATGGGTAAAGAAAACCAAAGCAGAACAAAACAGAACTGTGGAGGTGACTTCGCTTCAGCATTAAGCAGGATAGCTCCTCACTGTGAAGTAGTTACATTGACTTAAAATTATTTACCCTCCTTGACCTCTCCCTGATGACAATGGCATTCTACAGAGACAGAGGTGGGCCAAGCACTCCCTAAAATTCGCAAACGTCTGGTGTTTCTGAAATCACCTGACTTGGTAAAGAGGGTACAACTCAACAGTGCATAGAAGGGACAGTGGATGGGGTCAAATTCTGACCGATTGTCTACAGAACTGTGTGATCAGAGGCCACTCACACAAGCATTTCTGTGATCAAGCTTCCTCCTCATCACATGTGTAAATAATATGGCCTATGTTCCAGGGTTATAAATGCTAAATGAAGTGATTGGTGTGACTTTTACTACTCAAACTACATTACTTGAAAATGTATGTTCTTGGTTTTATTTGCCTTAAACTGTAGATTCTGTGAAGACAGACTGGGCAGTGTTATGCATCAAGGTTTGTAGCCACAGTGACGAACATTAGGAGGTTTTCAGTGGTTTGCCTGAGACCTGAAAAATAGACTTATTGTTTAAAATGGAAAAGAACATTGAAGAATTAAAAATCAATAAGTGATAATAAAGCATCTACAATGTGTAGTATCAAGGAGACCTTGAATCTTAACTCATTCTGAGAAACTACAGTAAAGACCAAATGGTATGTAGGAAACATTAGTAAAATTAAAAGGTATTGATCTTTCAAGTGCTTTTATAGGGCATCAAAGCAAAACTGCAAAGAGAATATGTGCATTGGTGATAGACCCCCTGTCTTCTCTCCAGTTTTCTAAGCACAAAGCCAGGATCATCTTGGACATCACTCCTTTCTCACCTTTCCTTGGGGGCTGAGACTTGTCATTGTTCTAGACAAGACATCCTTACTACCTCTCCATCTGAGCCACCAAGCTTACTTGTGAAAATAATCGCCATCTGCATACTAGTTTCTTGGTCTACTATTGCTATAACATCATCCAGTTACACTGTAAGTGGGATCACACATTTACTCAGGACCTTCTGGTGTTTTCTGTCCCTCTCAGAGAAACCCCAAGTACCCAGTGACCTAGAAAACACCCATCCTTTACTGTTGTTCTCCTAACTTATTCCCTATCATCCCTTTCTTTGATGATACTGATCTAGCCATACTGGCCTCCTTGGCACTCTTAAATATGCCTCCCTCCTCTGATTTCCCTGAGCAGTCCCTGATCCTGGAATACTCTGTTGAACCAACTCCCATATCTCCTTCAACAGTGTGCTTGAGTGTCACGTTCTTAACAAAATCTTTGGGAACATACGATGAATGTGGCAATCTCTTCTTAAAAACTTTGTGTTCTCCTGCCTCGGTATATTGTTCTGCACAGCATGCTGAGCTAATGTGTAATTCAATTATTATCCTCATTAATATCCCATGGGGAGTCAGATGTCTTGGGTTTTGTTAATGCTAGGTATTTATGTCGAACAGTTTTCTTCCCAATATTTTGACTATACTGTTTGGAATTTGGTCTATTAGCGACTCTGAAAAGCCAATCCTATGTATCTTTTGGCTTCATTTCTTCTCTGTCCACCTCATGTTTTCTTAGTGATGCAAATCTTCTGTAATTCTCTCAAGAGTCTAGTTTTATTCATGCCTCTTTGCCTGTGTTCATACTGTCTCTTCTCTCTGGAATACCCTCGTACTCTTCTTTTTGCTGGGCACTTCTTACACTTTAAATTCAAAGCTGTCCTCAGAAAGCTTCAATAGGTCCTCTTGCTGAGTTTTAGTGACACTGTTTTCTGTTCTTCACATCCATCCATGTATTACTACAGATTTGGATTTACCATTTGACATTGTTTCCTCAGGTCCACTTCCATTCATAGACTGGAACCCTCTAGAGGAGAGCACAGCAATGAGTTGAAAAAGACTGCACATCAAAGGGAGAACCATGATGGTGGGGATTCCTGGGTAAATATGATCCAAGAAGCTGCATTCCTCCAATCCAGACTATTTGCTTACTAAAGAACAGAGATGTGAGACTCAAACTGACATGATTTTGATTTCTGGTTTCTTACCTATCAAACATTTAGTCTTGAGTAAGTGTTGGACCATGGTGTCCTCCTCTGTCTGTTGGGGATAATTTTATTGCACAACATCAACAAGGCAACCACTATGTGACATTGTATAATATATCCAGTGACTTCATCCTTGGGAAGGAAGGAAAATAATTTCCTGTTGTTGCCTATTCATCCTTCCTCGGTCAGAATATGTAAGAGCCAAGTTTGAACCTGGTAGGAGAAGGGCTGCAAGCAGTAGGTGCTGTTAGATGCGGTGGGAGATAGTTGACTTCCTCCTGGGGGGCCCAGCTAGCAACTGGCATGTTACTTGGTAGCCAAGTTCAGCTTTCAATTTTAAAGCCCAGAAAGCTGACAAAAAGTTAGCTACACTTGTTTTTAGACAGAACACATCTTTCCCAGATTTATTTCTGTTTTCTTAGGCAAGCATTCAGTGATCTGCATAGTAGCCTTGCTCCTCTCCCTGCATCCTTGATGAGCAAGGATTCTCATAATACGTGCCATTGTGTGCCATCAGGAATGCCAAAGACTTAAGGGAAGTAGAATATCGTGGAATTTTAATTTAGTTTGTTGACAACCCAAATGAAAATATCGTATATGCCATAATCAGTCTCTGGCTTAGGTTAACTTTAGCTCAGTCCCTATAGTGTAATTCATAGGTGCACCCATGGGTCTTACAGAGGTTCACAATCATGGCTCCATTTACAGACACAAGATACTTCATACTTTGCTAAGTGTCAGTTCTGACACAAAGGGGAAAATGAAATAAGTCAGAGCATGAGGATGACATTTCCTTTTGTGTTCTTTCTTCTCTTAACCTTTCAGTTTCCTTACCAATGTTGCCAGAACAAACTAATGAGAGGATTTGATGACCTGGACTTTAGGGACCCAGAGGAAACTGCCCACTTTCCTCCTAAAAATAGAGAGGTGCAATATTAGTGCACCTCTTTTTTTTTTATTTGAACCCTTTTTTAATTTGTACTCTCCAGGTCCAAATTACCGGCCTTCATTCTCCTCACTTTCACATGTGTTGATTTTTAGAAACGTCTTGCCATGTTACATCTCAGCACCTTTCCCCATAAACTGCAACTACAGAAAAATACTTGCCAGCATTTGTGATTCTTTTGTATTCCTTAAGTCATCATGGTACTAGTTCATCAAATCCATCTTCAGTAGGTTTCATAGCAAGCCACCAATGCTTAATTTTCTTTTGTCCATCCCGTGGCTTCTTGCTGCATTACCTGCTGTTGAATACCACCCTCTTGCTACTGGAAGCTCTACTCTCATTTTTGCCATAACATCACACATTTTTGCTTCCCTTCTACTCTCTGTCTCCCCTCATGATCTTCTTTTCCTTTTGTATTTCTTGAGCTCTTAACATCTCATAGAAATATCTTTTCAACTTACATCTCTTCTAACTATTTTCCTGCTTTCAATTCTTTATATTTACCCATATAAGAACGACATGGTTTGTATTTCATATTTTGCCTTCATCTCCATTCCCAGACCAAAATGTTGAAATGCCTAGGCTACAGTACTTTTTGGTCTCCTTATATATTTTCCTGAAGCATAATCTTCTAGCAAAATGGCTATTCCTTGTGTTTTAGATAGAAATTTAGAGCCCTAGATTTCCATACTTATTTAAAATTTTATTTAAAATATTTAATAATAATAATCCATACTTATTTCTTTGTGCTCAGTGCCCTATGAATTATTATTCTTGCCCTATGAATTTTCTTGCCAAATACGTTAGATCCCTTCCTTTTTTGTTTTCTTGTTCTTCTTGTCTATGTATCTGTAAGCCTTATCTTTCTTGCAAGGGCTTTGAGAATGACCCAGTCAACTCAGCTCACAGTACTCCATGTGAATGTGAGTGTGAATCTACACCATGCATGGTAACGAACACACTCACCTTGCTCATACGTATTTAGCTTGATAATACACAGGTTGCTGAAGATTAGATAGCATTACTTCTGGCAACATACCCTGGAACACATTTGAGAAATTCATGCATATGCACACAATGATTCACACGCAAGAATATTCAAAATGGCACTGTTATTCACAGCAAAAACATGGAAGCAACATAAATGACCGTCCATAGGGGAACACAAATGGGCCAGGTCATATTCATCGAATGAAAAGCAACATTCCAACCAAAATGGGTGATGTGAATATTATCTGAAAACTTGAATACTGGGTTGAATAAAAGCAAGCTGCAGAAAAACAATTTTGAGTTATTTGATATCATTTAATGTAGAGGAAAAGTCATGAATAGTCTACACATTATTAACATTTGCTTAAATTCACAGATAGCATGAATGCATGCAGAGGATGCTAATTGTACAAATTGAGAAAGAGGTGGCATTTAGGAAGATAGGAGTATGTTAGGAGTGGAACACATAGGATGTTTCAGCTATATCTATGCAGTTTCCCTGCTTTGAAGAAAATTTGAATGAAGCATGAGATTAGATTAAGCATGAGAGGCAGTGCATGTCTTTACTGTTCTCTACAATTTTCTCTCTGTGAAAACATTTTATAATTGAAAAAATGTGACAGTGTTACTCTGTTGTTTAAAATATGCCAACAACCTTTAACCACCTATCAAATAACATCCAAATTCCTTGATACAATGCTCTTTCTGACTTGGAGCTTGCCACTGGTAGTAGAAGTCTGCAGTGCTAAGTGCTAAGACTTATCCTTTCTTGCCAATTGTTCTTTGTTTCTGCTTCAGTACTCATATGGTTCTAGCAAAGCAGAGCCTCAAACCTAATATATACTTTGTAATATATGTTCCTGTTTAATACAATGAGGGGCCTATATATTGTGAGACTGATGGTAAATTCCCTTCCAACATATTGCCTTTTACTTTTGACAAAAGTGGGAGACCAAAAGGTATCGTTCCTTCCCCTCCTTTCTGGAATGAGCTATACTAGTTTAAATGGACTGATTCTCAAAATAACTGCTATGCATTAATTTAGTTTTATATATTATAATATAATGTTTTCTAATATGTAATCTACATTCCCATGTTTCTAATGCAATCTTATTAACAAGTAAAGTAAGATGCTCCTTCAACAGAAACAGATACTATGTCAATGACAGCCACACTCAAGAAGCACAGGGATGCAAACACATTACCTTTGCTTGTAGTAAGCCTTAGCTACCAGGGATGCTGTATTAACTGACATTAAGCAGTTCAAAGGAGAGCACAGGCATTTGAGAGACCTAATGTGTCAGGTATGCAGGTGGATATCCCTAATGTGCACATTCACAGGCTAGAACACTGCCCAGGTGCCTCATTGTAAGAGAGCCTCGTAATGTAGATTCGCTCAGTGCCTATGCGGAAGAAAAAAGTGGTTTAAAGGAAAGGTAGCTAGTCTCCCACAGGTGTGAGAAGGAAAATGCTTAGTTAAGCAAAACTACTAGTAGTAGTGCTGCACCCCTGAGTAAAGTCAGACTAATGAACTGAAAACCCTAAGGGAACATGTTACACTGAGGCAAATCATGCTTTGAAGAACATCAACATTTTATGTACTGTGAGTTTAGTTAGGACACACACCAATGTACACAGAGTATTAAGCACCAAAAGAACAACATTGTCAAAGAGACAATGCTGTGTCTACTTGGAAATTATATAGTAGCTTTTTATTATAATCAAGATATTCTGAATTGGTTTCTGAGATAGAGCTCAAAAAGTCTGTATTTTAGCATTTTCTTTGATGGTTCACAAATATTTTTCTTAGTTTTTATTTTTTTTATGTTTTACCTTGTTGCTTTCTTGAGACAGAGCTTCAAATTTACAACTCTCCTGACTCCTCCCTCCCTTAAATTACTGGGATTATAGGTGAGTTGCACATGGTTTCAGGAAACTCTCTGCAAACTTCCATGGGGAAATGTGAAAGAGATTATATTCATAAAACTATAGACTTTGAGAGTTTTGCAATGATTTTAGAGTTGGGATGACCTATTGTATGTTGTGGCTGTTTCAGGGGGCTGCTTTCTCCTCCTTCCTAGAATGTCTTCCTAACACAAAGAGCTCTTCTTCTAACTTGTACAGCTAAAACAACCATTAATACCAGAAGCACTAAGAAGGCAGCTTGTATATTAGAAAAAGTTGGACTAAACAGTCATGACTAATTTACATACATCATTATTTATTTATGATTAGATTTACATTTACCACTTTAACTTTGTTATATTTTTTATTCCTATGAGCAGAGACAGGGCCTCGTATTTTATATCCACCTCTGGTCTAATAATGTCTGGTTTCAGAATATGACCAATGCAAAGTGTTGGTTGGACCGCTTTCTTTTATTTTAGAAATAGTCGAGCCTAATTGCAAATCCTTAGACTTCATGTGAGGACATTTATTTTCTATTTGTAAGCTATCATTAATCTTTTTTGTATTATCTCCTCTTTAAATTTTTTGTAATTAACTTTAAAGATGCTTTATGTACTAAGGACTATGTAAAGAACTGGCTATTTTAAAGGTGTAGAAGGAAGATTATCTTGCTTTTTGTTTTCACTAAATCTCCGAGGTCAAGTCCTACATGTGTAAAATGGGCATCTAGGAACAACCTTGGTGGAAGAGCCTGGTGAGGTAATGAGGGTGAAAGTGCTCTGTAAAGTGATACACGAAGATTCACCATAAATCTTGTGCAGCTTTATATTTGTTTTAAAAAGAGAACCACATTAATTTTTACTTATATAGAGAGAAGCCTGACAGATAGTGGTTCTTCCCAAAAAACCATGATTTTTACTCGTTTCTTCATTGTTTAAGAAAGCTGAGGTATAAATGTACCACATTTTCCTTATCCATTCTTCGGTTGAGGGGCATTTAGGTTGTTTCCAGGTTCTGGATATGACAAACAATGCTGCTATAAACATAGTTGAGCACATGTCCCTGTGGCATGTTTGGGCATCCTTTGGATACAGCAGAAAAAAATAATAACATTTTGAAATTTGCAAACAAATGAATGGAGCTAGAAAATATCATACTGAGTGAGGTAACCCAGACCCAGAAAGACAATTATCATATGTAGTCACTCATAAGTGGTTTTAAACATAAAGCAAAGAAAACCAGCCTACAAATCACAATCCCAGAGAACCTAGACAACAAAGAGGACCCTAAGAGACATACATGGATCTAATCTGCATAGGAAGTAGAAAAAGACAAGATCTCCTGAGTAAATTGGGAGCATGGGGACCATGGGAGAGGGAGGGGAGAGGTGGGGTGAGGAAAGCAGAGAAAAATGTAGAGCTCAATAAAATCAATAAAATAAAATAAAAATAAAAAAGAAAGCAGGGGTGCTTCATTTCTGCGTTCTCCTGCTTGCTTACGCTGCCTACTCCACTCATTGCTATACTGCAAAACTTTGTGGCACTTAATGTTGAGAGGGAAATAAATCTGAATGAACAATCACAGCAGAGCCGTTGATGAATTAGCTTGGAGGAGCTCTTCAAGGTGTCGTTTTTAAAGCTTTTTGAATGATTGCTTTTCAGTGGTTCCTTCTAAGAATTTTAATTTTGAGCGCTGCATAGACAAATGTGAGCACACACAAATCACTTGGCGCTCACCTCTGAGGAAGAAGAAAAGTGCTTATCAAGTGAAACTTTACTTTTCACCTTCCCCAGTTTCCTGTTAGAGCTGAGGGTTTCTTTTATCCTTCCTTCCTTCAACGTCTAGCGAAGTCTAATATTATAGACCCTGTATGGGTCTGCATCTAAGGAAAGCTGGCACAAATCATTTTCTCAGTATACTTGAGTAAATAATGTGCTTTAGACAAAATTCAGTTGAAGAGTTATTTGCTCTTTTTTTTTCCAGTATGAGAAAAAAGAAAAAAAAATCAGTATTTTAATGAGAGGGATATTTTCCACAATGATAAGTCCTTGCTAAGACCATAAAGGGGTTATGTATTTATGGATTAACTTCACTTGAGGATCTAACAATTCAACATTAGGCAGAAACTTTCTTAGGCTCAGAAGTTTTGTAGATTAAGATAACGGCTTACAGGGGTTTAGTAGGTGAAGCACCTCCCCCAGCATGGCAAACTACATGGCTGACAAGGTTCCTATGTGTTACACTCATGCACTACTATTAGCCAAGATGTGTAGTCTCTTCTTACCTGTTTCTCCAACTATGAAGCGGTGATTAAGTGAAATCTCAGAATAGGAGACAGTGCATGTGAAAGAAATATTATTTGTTATAAGTATTTTCAGTGTTTTGGCTTTTAAACCTTCCTCCAGAAGGCTGATTTTTAAAATATCTGTTATTTTGGATAATGAGGCTGGGCCTAGATCAAAGTGCCTGATTTAGACTCTTGGCGATCCCAACTGCTTGGTTCCCGGTCTTGGTCAAGGTGTTTAATTCTCTGTGCTTCAGTTCCCACACCTCCCAAACTAGTCAATCCCAACAGTTTAAGTCATGATGGCAACTATGAATTGGTTGTGGCCTTCCCATGTTTATTTCTGAAGTATTGAAGTATAGGTCACTACATCAAGGGCATCAGAATCTTCCCTAACCTTGTTACAGAAATAGTAACCCTGAGGAACCCACACAGTATACCACTCTGTGCAAGTGCATTTACTTCTGCATACCTTCTTAAATTGCTGCCCAAAGGAACTCTCTGGAGCATTTCATGGCAATCTTGAATCTCTTATTAGCTCAAATTTTCATTTTTCCTGAGTTTGCATATTTCAGCTGCATCCCCTTTGTTACTAATGTACCAAATCCTTTTGCATTTGCTACAGTTTGGAATGGTTTCTTAGACAAGAGACATTAAAATCGTGGGGCGTGACAGGAGATGTAAGTCAAACTTCCTTTCTCAGCTGTTCAGGCATGTTGAACATTAGTCGACAAAATCCTTTCTCCATCCCCAAATTTTTCAGATACTGGCTATAAGAGGTCTGATAATTCTGTTTAATGATGCATAAAAGGTAGTGATTTGATTGCTAGAAATTCAAGCTGGTAGTGAGGAAACGACTATGTGACTGTTTACTGAAAACTTTCTATGTACCAGGCATGGCATTGAGGGTTTACTATCTCTGATAACACATGATTCAGTCTAATGTGATGGCTTGATGCATTTTTTAACGATAGTGTCAAGCTGTAATTGTCACTATTTTATAAATAAATAAAATTCCAAGAAACTGCAGAGTTAATTTAAATGTGACTTTCCCCCAACGTTATCAATTTCTTTGTAACAAATTATCCTAACTTCAACGACTGAAGATATCCATTATCATACAAGTTCTGGCACGTAAGACTTGCTTTTTCCATGACTGTTATTGCTATTTTTGACACCAAGCAAAGCTGAACTAGGATGTATCTTATAGAGTCATGAAAGATAAATTTATAGAATTAATAATAATCCAGGTGAGTGTTTTGCGAAGTGATTTCCATATGTAAATTCCTCTAAATTTCAAATCACAGGGAAATATACACCAATATACTCATTTTATAAATAAGGAGCTTTCTGAAAGGCATTTAACTCTTTCTCAATGTTAGATTATTAGTAATTGGACAAAGAAAATGTCAAATCCATATACTCTGGTTGTAGAGTTGTGCTCCTAAATTCTTCTTCATAGAGTGTGAGGATTGGATTAGGAAGGAATTTAAAGACTGGCTGCCATACTACTTTACCATAAGATGAACTTGGTGATTGAATAATGTCTTTAGAATTGTGGTCCTGAACACCATAGCAACCAAACAGAAAGAGATGGAAGAAACTGGAGACATGAAGAGCAGACAAAGACAGTGAGAAAACGCGTCTAGTGGGAAAGTGAAAACCTGCTTAATTAAATGATAGATAGTAATCTGGGAGAATGATGGCCTCTTACTGGAAACTCTCCATTTCTTCTGGTTTCAGAACTTCTTTGTCCTGTTCCATCGTTTTCTTCTTCCTTTCTTGTAGACATGTTATATGCCAGCTCCTCTTGTCATTAGTTGTGGCTATGAGACTGGACAAATGGGCTGGCATGGTTATGCTAGAAAGCTTGCCCATGGACTTGTCAACACTCTTTTCCCTTCTATGGGATTGTGCACTGGAGCTACATGTTTCAGATGCTATGAACTACTCCTAGCTTAAACTCCTTAGTTTCTGTACAGAAAAACTCACTAGTCTGACAAAACATGATTGACATGTTCCTTGGGATAATGCAAAGTGATATAATGAAATTGCTGTGACCATTCATAAGTTTGAGTGTCTTTGTTATACCATTATACCCTCAAGTAGTATATCTCTAATCCACATTATGCTGAAATTCAGAGTATGTACTCCAGAGCTATTCTGGAGTACTTCTCTGTGTATACTTCTCTGTGATCTAACCACCATGCTCTTTGGTGCATCTTTTGGCCATGCAGGGCATGCAGGACACATGAAGTCCTTTTGGACACACCTTGGTGCAAAGTAATTATAGGATGGATGGCGGGGGAGTATAAGAAAAGAACAAAAAAGTAAATTTGTCACTTCAGGATTTTCACAAAATATCTTTCCCATTGGGAGCACACGACGTTCAGTCATGTATAAGAGAGCACTGGGTTTATAAAATTCAAGTATTTTGAATTTGTGAAGGCTGATTTTATTTATGCGGTCAGCCTGGTGAGTAACTCACATATGTCAAAAGCTGTATGTCAAACACAACAGCAGGAAACGGGTAGGTATATTTTTGACTCGCAAAGAGTACAAAGTGAAGAGGGCCCCTGAGGATTGTCATGAAAGCCTAAGAGACAGGTTTGATTCTCTTTTCTTTTCTTAACAAAGAGGTTGACCTAAAAGGTGCGACTCAATGCTGTGTTTCTTTTCAGTCTACACCCATGGTTTTGTTTCTCATAGTCTGCAAAATGTGAGCCATTTTGGTCATTTTGACAGATTTTTTCCGGTACTAAAAATATCAGAGACCTAACTGACAAATCGTGAGTGTCTTTGAAAACAGAGAAGATGAGCCTTGGGAAATTCTCTACCTGATGGAAAAAAGACCATTTTTTTTTTTACTGAGTGGTTGTGGGACTTTCAGTGGTCCCGTGGCCTCCTCTCCTTGTCCAAACATAGATGACGTAAGATTATATAAATGTTTATAAATGTGTCCATATTAATCAGTATAGGAATTGACAATTTCCTATTTTAATGCAACTATTTTTCACACACTAGAACATATAAAGAAGACATATATTTATTTCCTCTCATATTGCTTTGGAGGACATTTATTGGCATCTACTATGTGTGTATAGACAATAAGATTTCTATTATAGAAATTGCATGTAGGTGAATTTTTAATGCAGCTCAATGTCTGTCCCAGAGCTAGGAAGTGATATGGTAAATTCCACTTTCATGCTGTCACTTTCATGGGCCCAGTGCCTTGAATGGTGCCCTTGGCCAGCCTGTAGGATAATTATCATAGACACAAAATTATAGACCATTTCCATGCATCCTGGAAATCATAGTTCAGAAGGAAAGTCATTTTTTTCTTTGATAGCATTTCACTGTGTAACCCCAGACGGTCTTGAACTTGTGATTCTTCCACTTCAAGAATCTTGATGTGGGACTATAGCTGTGTATCTCCATTTCTTGTGGAAAGCCAGGTTTAGAGAAATAACAACATGAAAAATTTCTTTCTTATAAAGCAGAGCCAGTGTTTCAAAGAAAGGAATTTTGAGAGTCTGTCATACAAAAACTGATCACATGTGGTGGTGCGACAAGATGTGAGAACCAACATCTGGAGCGTGATGAAGCCAGCTGGGTATGACAGTCAAAACCTGACCAGTGGAAATACTGAGAAGAGAGTCTGTCTTTTTTTCCCCCTCATCGTGGCTGGGCTCTCCTTGAGACCGCTGTTGAATGTGGAAGCAGAACAAGCTTCTTTTGTTCTTATAGAAGGTTTCCACCAGGCAAAGAAGTCCAGTATGACCTCCCAGAGAATAAAAAGAACAGTGTTCTGGGAGAGAGCAGTTCCATCTGACCCTCTGAGTCTCACTAGTTGAAAGCTTACACCAATGTAGAGCAAGCCTGATTTCACATATGTGTCCTCAGCCCAGAAGCCAGATCCCTGGCACTATGAAAATGATAACAGAAGACAACCTGGGCTGATTGCAGCCTATATTACTGATTGGAGAATCTGGACCTAATGATTCCTGTCATTAAAAGAGTTTAGTAGTGATATATTACACGAAAATTATTTATTGGTAGACCAAGGGAATTATAGGAGCTGAGACTGAGAGTGAGTAGGACATTAAGAAAAAGGAAGGTAAAGAAGAAAATAAGATTGAATGAAAAATAAAAGAATAAAAAAAGAAGATAATAAGATAGAATTATTTAGCAGTGCATCTCAACCTTCCTAATGCTGCTACGCTTTAACACAGTTCCTCACGTTGCGGTGACCGCCAACCATAAGATTTCATTGCTACTTCAGAACATTAATTTTGTGATTATCATGAACTATAATGTAAATATATTGATATGTGACACTCCAAGGGGCTGTGACCCATAGGTTGAGGACCCTTGGTTTAGAGGAAAAGATGGGCCCAAATAAAATGAAGTAAAAGACCTCCAGTTCCTAAATTTAAAAAGTTAGAAAGAGACATTGGAGACAGACTGAAAAGTGACTTGACTAAACTTGTATGTGTGCACAGATGATTTTGAGTTTAGTAAAGTCACTATTTCATATGCAATACAACGCATTGCAAGATTCTACCTTATATATACATGGCAGACACTCAACAAACTCTATTTTATAATTTTCTCTGACTGGCTCATCAAGATTATCCCAGTCAAAGAAAATAAAATGGCCCAGGTATAGGGGGGAAGTCTAAAAGAAGAGGGTGCAGAGGACCAGACAATCACAGTCAACTTTAGTCTGCAACTTTTGATTGAGTCTATTTACGGTTGAAAGACTCATTCTTCCTACCAAAATTTTTCACTGAAAATCTGTCTTTAACACATTTAGTTGTACATGAGCTGACAACTTCTGCTGTGTAGACTATTGAAGTGGGAGTTCCTTCACCAGGCTAGCTGGCCATTGAGGAGACACACAGGGAAAGGCAGGTGAATCTTCAATCTGCCTTTCATCTGGAGTCCTGCAAATAACTAGTGTAAGCATCCTTGCTGCCGAATCTTGTATATCCATTGGCTTGGAACCTGGTGAGGTCACAAGTGAGAAGTCTGTAGCCAAGTGGTTTGTAAGGATGAAAAGTAGTTGTTCATGAATTTAAAAAGGCCTAAAACATTGAGAGCCATTTTATTTTGAAACTTGAATTCGGAGATGTGTCGACACATTCTGAAGTTCTGGAATCATGTGCTTTGGTGTAAATTATGCTATGCTGCTTACAACTCCTATTGATCTGAAGCTCACTAATCACCTTTGGGCTGAGTTTCTAAAACGGCAAATAGAAGAGCGACAATAAAGTTACTTAGCACAAGAGTGTGTGTTAAATAAGATGTGTTCATGAAGCTATCGGTTAAAGCTAGCACACTTCTTCAGAGATTCTGAAGAATTTTAGAAAAAAAAAAGAATTTTAGAGAATATGTGGTGATACTATCCTGATGTCTTCATTTCCATGTAGATTTGCTATGGATTTGACTGATTTTTAAACAGGAAAAAAATTTTTTCATTGCATATGCTTTAATTTTCTCTTTGCTCCAGTTCATTGGTTTTTAACACTGACTGCACACTGTAGACCCTGGGAAACTTTTTTTTTGTCTTTCGAGACAGGGTTTCTCTGTAGCTTTGGAGCCTATCCTGGAACTAGCTCTTGTAGACTAGGCTGGCCTCGAACTCACAGAGATCCGCCTGCCTCTGCCTCCCGAGTGCTGGGATTAAAGGCATGCGCCACCACTGCCCGGCTGACCCTGGGAAACTTGTAACAAAAATATCGACGATATTTCTATCTCCAGAGATTCTGATGGGCTTAGCCTAAATTGTAGTTATTCTGGTGAGGTAAATTTAATAAAATATTGCACGAACCAATTGAGCTAAGAGAGTTTTCAGGGTAAAGGTAGTTAACCATAGAACTGGTGTGCACCAATAGCCTTTGTGGCTTCCAAGGTACGATATTCACAGACAGGACACAACATAGAGTCTTTTTTTTTTAAATCAGGTTAGTCAATTTGGTAATTGGATACGGTCCTGCTACCTTCCGAATAAAATGCCTTTGTGACTAACTGAATAAACACTTTAAGGTATATCCTGCAGGAAGTAAGTCCCGAGTTAAAGTAGGCTTCATGATGCAGCACTAAGTTGTGTTGCTCTTCTTCAGTTGACAAGGATAGTGAAAAATCAGATCTTTCCTTCAAGTCACAGGGGCTTGGGACCATCTGCTACCTCCTGTTGTGTCTCCTCATGTGACTTCTGTAGGTGTCCTCGCTGCACTCCAAGACTCACTCTTCAATTAGGGTATGCTGCCACCAGGTGGCAAGAAGGGCCTCCCTTGCACTTCACGCCACTGGACGATAATTTGTGCAGTTACACACTCCTTCATTCCTGATTATCTGTAAAGGTTACACACATGCCTTTAAATGTTGAATCCCACAATGTAGAGCTTAATTTTATCACTCAACTTACATGTTTTAATAATAAAATTTGTGTATTTAGATGTGGACAAGTGCCATATATGCATGTGAAACTCTTCATTTCACTAGGAATAATAGCTAAGAGAAATTAAAATGAATATTAACATTGAAATGTTATTATCCCTGAATAATTACTAACTATAGTCAAATAAAAATACTCACCTATATTCTTCTATAATCAAATTTTATGACTAATGCCATTAAATGTTACCATGGAAACTTAGACCAACATGGTGTTAAACACTTATATGCATACCACTAATTTATTTTGGCCGATGATACTCTTAATAGGTCATCATTCACTCTTCCACCAAGAAGGACTTCAGGGGACCATAGCATAGGTTTGTATTTCTCCTCTCTATACTGAGTTCTCCTTTCCTGGCCAAGTGCTCCAGCTTAGAAGCCACACTTGTTCAAGGACCAAATGTGAAGATGACGTTATAATTAACTAGTTATTACTTGAGAGTTATGTAAAAATCATCCTTATCTACCAAGATGAGTTTGAACTCAATATCACCTGAATCTTTGACACAATGGCTTTACTACAAAAAACCTTAGGAATTATTCTTAAAATATGTCCTTTATACCAAAAATTGGTAACACATTTTTGCATATGCTGTATGTAGACACTACGCTGAAAAAAAAAGGAATCTCAGCAATTTTCCCCCCTTTCAGCTAACATCATTGATGACAGGAACCATTTCATGGACATACACCAAATTGTAAATGTATTCTTGGAGGTGGGGAACAAAGTCCCATCTCTGAGCTGAATATGAGACATAGTCTCAGTCTCTTAGGTGAGTTATTAGAATTCTGACCAGCACTTGCTGTTAATGGTTGCCTGTGAATACTCCTCAATTCCCCATGCCCCAGTGAATTTTAACTATCAATTTGATACAGACTAGAGTTTCCTGAGAAAGGAATCTCATTTGAGGGATTACTCAAATAAGATTGACCTATGGGTGTTTCTTTGAGGGATTTTCATGATTGTTAATTAATGTAGGGGGATCCAGCCTACCACGGGCAGTATTATTCCCTAGGCAGATGGTTCCGGGTCCTATAAGAAAGGTAGTTAAGAAGGAATTCGTTGAGCAAGCCAGCAAGCAGCATTCCTCTATGATTTCTGCTACAAATTTCTGCTTGAGTTCTTGCCCTGACTTCCTTCAATGATGAACCATAATGTGTAAGTTTAAATGACTCATTTCTTTTCCTATGTTATTTTAGAACAGAATTTTTATTGAATCAATAGACAGGAAATTATAAACAACAACAAAACAAGTAAACAAACAAATAAAAATTCCCAAAACTCGAGAGGCAGGTGAACTAAATGTACTCATGGAACAAAAGTGAGAAACTTTACAGAAAGCTTTTTGCACCTTGCACAGACAGAAATAGGGAACCTCTCTCAGGCGATGGGACTCCTATTGATAAAGTGCATTTTCATTTCAACTTTAAGTTAATATTAACAGGGGCATCAGAGGATAAATATGTGTGTTTGTTTTTCACATCATGCTTTTGGAAAAGATTCTAAACATTCACAAACTAAAAGTCAAGATCAAGCTCATTAAAACTCCTGTTGTGTGCTATGTCCTTTCATGTCTACACAACTTTCTTCTCACATGTGTTATTCTAACGCATAGTAGAGGTGATGCATGCACAGAGAGATGCCTCAAAGATAAGATTTGCCTTCTGAGTCTACTCTAAGGTGATTAGGACTTTTGGAGGATAGGATAGTTGGAAATAGAAGGAAGAGAATTTGGAAGGAAACCATCAGAAACAAGCAGAACTTTCTTGTAATCAGACCTTGCCTTGTGCTTTGGAGTCCTAGAGTCTCCTATCAACACTATGTAAACCCAGAGGACTGTGTCTGTTTCTCTTCTTCAAACTTTTGTGTTTGTATTTCCAATGACCTCTGCTCTCTGAAGAATTTTGTTGACTTTGAGGTGTGCCGACTGAGCTGCAGAAATACTATGAAGTATCCTTTGGACATGAGGACCATCATTTCTAGGCTCCAGTATTTACTGAGTGGTAAATGGATTAACACAAATTGACAACATCAGGGAATTGTTAGATGTTGGAAACCATAGGCCTTTTTCTGGACTACTGCAACACATGACTTATTAAGATTCTAGGGCCATTCTGACATACAAAGAAAGTTTGAGGTGCCTGAGTACAGAAAATTGGTTTATGGAAGGCACTGAGCAGATCCATCAGTGGGACTGTAGGAAGATGCAGGTCCCTACTTCTCTCCTGCCTAGACCTTTAACAGGAAAGACTCACCAACTTGTTTGAGTTTAGGACAGTGGCTGCATTGCGCAGTTGAAGACAAAAAGAGTGAGATACAAGAGTCATTGAAACATTCCCAGCAGCAATGATAATTCACTCTGTAGTTCTATGAATCAGAGAACCCATGATTCTTTGAATTGTTCCACATAAGGACCTTACTTTCTTGTTGTGGTCCTGCCTGACTGGGTACTCAGGTAGAGCATTGGAGGGAAGAGATAACTCATATGCTTTCCCTCTTGTTTCTATTATTTTTTGTAAAAGTCCCTCCAGTAGAGAGTTTTCTGCGTTTGTCTCTGAATGTCTCCTCTACTCTATCCATTTGCTTTTTGTGGTTTGAAAATAAAATTTGGGAACAGAGTTGATGAGGCTTTCCAGTCACTTAAGCAGGCTTTCAACTTCATCTAATTTATTGATTCAATAGCAGCAAAACAGATGAAGAAAACACAGATCCTACATTTTGTTTCTCTTTATTTTTTTTAAATTATTGCACCTTGCTCATATAGACCCACACAAATGTAGCAGGAGTCAGTTCTGTAGTCTAGACTTCCTACTAGAGGCCCACATCGAGAGCCATTTTGGTGTCTTTAGTTATTTATAGAGTGTTGACTTAATTTCCACATAGTTTATGCTCCCTGGAGCATGGCCTCCTGCATTAGATGACTCTAAAGGAGATTGTTGAGTGGTTAAGACACCACAATACCACAGACACTTCCCCAGGTGTGTGAACTAAACAGACTCCTGCACATAAGAAGTTTTGCTTTCCTCCTTTACAGAGTTAAAATAATAATTTGCACTCCACGGAATTAATGAGAAGCCTGTATTAACAAAAGCAGAGAATATGTACTTTATGAAATACTAGTGCACATGTTTCTGTTATCAAACCCTTAGTTGAGTTTTCAGAATAGTCTAGAAAATAATAATGCCTTTCAAACAGAAGAGGCACAGAAGTCTTAAGTGATTTCTCAAAATGCCACAATTTTTCAGTACTGGATCTAGGGCTTAAACCACAGGGCCAACTTTATTTTTCCTTCTCATCGTGCTTTTCTTGCACAAGTAGCAGACACATCATTCCTATGCTCAATGACATTTGAATCATATCTCCTCAGTCCTCCATATACTTTCCAGGTTTATATCAATCCATCTCAGATTCCATCTCTTGGAACCTAATGTCTGAACTAGCATGCTTATTGATCAGATTCTCTCAGAGCTGGAGGTGAGGCAGCATCTGGAGTGACGCAGCTCTTTTTCCAGTTTGCATTTCATGTGGATCAACAAAAGGCAGTATCACAGTTGAACCCAAGCAGTAATAAAGTATTTGGGGCTATCCAAATGCTCTGTAGTAGATGTGGCTCAGCATGGACCAACAGAAACCTTGAGTAGTTCAGTCAGATCTTCTGATAAAACCAAGTCCAACTTGGAGTTGTCCGTGTAGACAAGGGACATGGTCATTTCCAGACTGCACTGCTCTGTTGGAGGTGCATGGAGCTGCCTGACTGCACTGGAGATTGTCTCAAGTCAGTTCTCAACAGAGAAAGGATGGTCAGGAGTGTTAATATTATAGAATGAGTTATACCAGACCTGTCCTGAAGGTCTGTCCATAGTTCTCCTTTGAACTCCAGAATGTTCTCTCCACTATTTTAGATTTTCTTTTACAGAATATAATCTTGGACGACAACTCAGAACTGGAGTGTTAACTTGTTCTTCTGAGATGACTGCCCAAGGCAGCAAGTAATCTTACTTCGCTTCAGCAGACATTTTCTCTGTATCTTTCATGACCCCTAGCCTGTGGTCAGTGTGCTGCCCAGTCATAGATTCATTCACTCTCCTGCTAATTATGTAATTTCAAATTTTATTGAGCATCTTCTATCATCTTTTATAAGCTGGGCTCAATAGTCACAAGAGACACAATGTTGAACAACTCTTGTCTATATATCCATAACTTTTAAGCATTCACTTAGCAGTATCAAAGATTTCTTGAGTAACCTTTATGCCAAATGGAAGGAAACGTGGGGAGAATTAAAGAAAGAGTTTGGGGAAAAAGCTAATGAATAGCAAAACCACTTGGTAGCATGATCAAGTAACTGTGTTTACTAAAGTGGTATTTGAGCCAAGACCTAAATGAAGCTGTGAAAGATGTGGACATTTTGAGAAAACCTGAAGGTGAGAGTGTGTCTGAACTGTTAAAGGAGCCAAAAGGAAGTCGGTGGTCTGGAGTGAAAAGAAAAGGTGAGTTCAGATAGATTTCACTCTCCATAGCTCATGGGGACCAGAATCCAGGAAACATAGGTAGTGTGAAAGAAGCAATATGGAGTAGTCCTCTATGATGCTTTTCCAAGTAAGAAGGTGCATTTTGTTAGGCTGCTAGTAGCAATACTGGTTAAGCTACTATGAAGGTCAAGACATCAAACTGTTTAGAATCAAAGGTGACTCCATGACTTTCAGTATGAGGCATGAGTTAATTAGAACTCTCATTTGGTGACATAGGACAATCGATTTAAAAAAAAAACCAAAGCAAACAAAAAACAGTAAAATGCAAGGTGAAATTAATATCCCTGAATCCAAGAATGCTAGACCCTGTAAACCCTCAATTGTATTCTAGTCTCCTCTTTTTATAACCTTATGCTTTCTGATTTGTTATGTTCATTTTTCTCATCGAGACATTAAGACGAATCTTCTTTTTAAACATTCAAATTTTCTAGAAAAGTAATAGAACTGGGTATTATGAATGAAAAGAAATGAACATATTTGCGGTATGGAAAGTCCATTTTGGCTGTAAAATGGGACATGCCTTGGAAATGTCTGCAGCTGTGCAGAGTGAGATGGTGATGGCTGGGACCACAGTGCCATGGCAAGGAGATAAGCCTGTTGTTACAGAAGCATTTGGACACATTGACTTCTCAAGCTCAAAGAAGTGACCTACTTGCCATTGCTTGGTTGTAGTTTTTAGGACAGAAAAAAACGCTATCAGGGCCTGGAGGAGAAAAAGCAGTGGCAAGTTGCTTGTATAGAAGCTTTTACAGGAGGAAGTTAAATGTGGTCTTCAGGGTGGGGCCCTCAGAAGATGATGAACTATTTCCAGGAAGAGATGATACATTTCTTTGATGTCCTGGTGGTTTTTCACTTTTTCTTGATGAAGTTCACCATTTTCTATCTAAGTATTCCTCCCCACAGCCATCCTCCTAGAAATATCATTTAATAATATTCGCTTCAGTCCTTTTCCTGGATGCCCCAACTTATGCTACTTTAGACCTCTAAAGTGTGAAAAGGGGGCAGTTTTTCTTAGTGTTCAAGATCACTGTCTAAAGTTGTACTGACTTGAATCTTGAGTCTGTGTTTACTAATTACGTGCCTATCACTACACAATTTCTTGGAACCTCAGCTTTAATAACTGTGAAACGATAAAGGTTATACCTACCTCAAAGACATTTATTAGGGCTTTAAAGAACACTGGAGAACTTCTAGTTTTTGGCTACATGCAGGAAGCTTAAAAGTTACCGCTTCATCCAAACTACAATGAGAAGAGCAAAGTAATACTGTTACATATTTCTAAATCTACAAGAGGAGGGTATAGTGGGGCTAATGCCTCTCACATTGGAGATAACTGATGGAAAAGCACAAATGACAGAGACAGAATCCTGGGAGCAGCAGCATTCATGGAAACCAGTGTCAGGGTAGGGAAAGGCAGACATAGAAATGATGGAGTGACAGAAGTTCATCAAAGGGAACTGTCTTAGAAATCATGGCATAAGTGAGACCAGGAGTTACAACAGGATCTTGCCAGAAAGGTCAGAAGATTTCCTTCTGCATCTGCTAAGGGAGAAAAAGGGAAAGGGCTCTTTAACATAGAGAACCTTGTGTTCTGAAAAAGGTTTGTCCTTAGGAAAAAAATTTAACAAGAGCTCAGACTGGTGGAGTTCTCCTAGAATGTAACTCATCTGGGAAAAGAAAGACCTGACACAAAATTTCACTACTTCTCATGAATAAATATGTAAAACCCTCAATTAAATATTACTAAAATATTAATAAATCCAACAAGGTACACAAAGACCTACATACCATGACCAAATGTGATTGGTCTCAGTTATGAATTACTGATTTGATATCTGAAAAATAATGTATATAACCCATTGCATTACTAAGAGTAAGAAGGAAAAATCATATGATCATACTAATATATGTAAAAAATACATTTGAAGAAATTACTACACATTTATTTAGAAACAGAAATGTACTTGACAGAGATAATCACTGAAACATTGGCAGTAAATGATAAGATACTAGAAATAAGACACTAGCAATGATAATAAGACAAGGATGTTTCCAGTTAATTTCTTCTAAGCATCCTGGCTAGGACAATAGCACAAGAAAACAGCAACATTTGCAGTGACTCAGAATGAAGTAATCAAACAACTTTGCAAATGTTATCATTTTCTATGAAGAATATTAAACACAAGCAATAAATAAAAGAATCCTGGAACCAATAAGTGATTATAATAAACCTTCATGATTCAATGTTAGTTTGAAAAAGTCAAGGACTTTCTTATATTCCAGTAATGAAAAAAAACATCAAAATTAAACCAAAACCATTTACATTACTATTCAGGAAAAGAAATGCATATGCATAGAACTTATAAAATATGTATAATATCTATATGAGCACAACCACAATGCCATAATGAAAGAAATCAAGATTTATTTCTTAAAAAAGATTGTTTTCCTTTTTTTTTAATGAATAGAAGTTGGTCTTGGTGGTGTAAACCCATATCCCAGCTATTAAGGAGATTCACACAAGAAGAAAGCAAATTCATTGTGGGTCTGCACTGAAGAATGGGTTTGTCAGGAACTTATTTATGATCTTACCTTAAAAGAAAAACACAAACAAGATTGACAATATAATTCAACTGCTGTAGCATGCCTCTTTAGAATGTATGAGGTCCTAAGTAAATCCACAGCACTAGAAAAAGAAAAGAGGGAAAAGAAAAATGCAAAAGAAAGGCAGGGAGTGAGAGAGAGAGAGAGAGAGAGAGAGAGAGAGAGAGAGAGAGAGAGGATATATCTTGATCATGGATAGGAAGGCATTGTTGTCAGTCTTCCCAACTTTTCCTATAGATCCAATGCCATTACAATGAAAATATCAGCCTCTCATTTTGTGGATATAAACAAACTAACCCTAACTTTTATATTAATATTTATATAGAGAAGCAAAGATCCCGAGGATTAAACTCAATATTGAAGATAATAAAGTGGGAGGACAAACATATTCAACTTCAAACCGACTGAAAACTCTAATAAATCAAGACAATGTGTATTAGTGAAAGACACCTAGGTCCATGGAGAGGATAGAAATTCAAAAACTGCTAGACAAGTAATCTTTGATGAAGGAAAAATAATCAATAGAGCAAAAATCATTTTCTCAAAAAAGAAGTCTAGAATGATTGAGAAGTCACTTGCAAATGAATAAAATAATCCATACCATACTATAGGTCTTCTACAAAGATCTAAGTCTTAAGTAGTTCTTAGACAACAGCTACAAATCAATAAAACTCCTAGGTGATTACAAAGGAGAAACTTAGCTGATCTTGGGTATGATAATGGCTTTTGAAAACACAACACCAATGGCACAATTGTGAAAGAAGCAACTGGTGAGCTGGAATGCATTAACACTAAAAACTTCAATGGAAAAGGCAAAGCCATGAGAATGAGAAAAACAAATCATAGACTGGAAGGAGATATTTGCAAAAAAACACATCTGCAAAAAGGCAATTACTCAAAAAGCTAAATGACTCAAAAGTAAGAAAACTGACAACTGGATTTTAAATCTACTGAAAACAATAACAGAACCTTGTCAAAGAAAATACAAAATGACAGCATATTAGATGGTGTTTATTTCACATGTCACCAGAAAATGCAAATGACTACATCTAGATGCAATCATATACTTATTTTCATGGCCAAAATCTACAACCCTAAACCAAATGCTGGCAAAGGTGTGGAACAACTGATAATCTCATTCTCTGCTAGTGGGGTTGCAAAATGATGCAGCTAGTTAGAAGGCTCTTCGCAATCATTTATAAATAAACTCTCAATATACGTAACTCTTGGTGTTTACTCAGAGAAGTTGAGATTTGCAATTGCAAACATCTGCTCACAGGTGTTCATAGCAGTCCTGGTCATAAACACCAAACCTGGAGGCAAACAAGAAATCCTTTAGTAGGCAAATAGTTCCGTAGCTATCATATGCCAGACTTTTGAACTCTACTCAGTGTTGAAAAGGAGTAAGCTACAAAGTCATTAGTATGACAAAACACATTCCTCTTACTAAGTGAAAGAGGACAATCTAAAAGGCTATCTTCCATATGCTTCCAACTGTAAGGTATTACTGAGATGATCAAACTAGGAAGGGAGTGAAAAGATTAATACTTTTCAAGAGTTTGGGGAAAGTGTTGGCATTAATAGGTCCTAGACAGAAGATTTTTAGTGAAAATAATCTGGTTGACACCTATAACGAGAATCACAAAGATATACATAACCCAACTAGCTCAGTCAGTAGGGCATGGGACTCTTGAACCTGTATTTGGACCCCATTGGGCACCATACACCATATATAGGGAGAACCACGAAGATCTATCTATCTATCTATCTATCTATCTATCTATCTATCTATCTATCTATCTATCTATCATCTATGTATCCATCTATCAATCAATACATATCAATTTATTGAGAGGTTCTAGGTTGACAGACTTGTGGGACTGAGGAAGCTAGAAATTGGTCATATGTTGCTTCACACTGCCTGACTCCAATCTTCACAACCCAAGAGAGAGTGCGACTCCTCTTTCCCCTCTTAAGAGATCACATCAGTTTAACCTTACTGGTCCTATTTTCATGTCTATAAAATGGGCATCAAGATACCATGACATTTAACATATGACAGTTAAATGAAGTGATGCAGTTACAATGTTTAGTAGAGTAAATAAATGGTGTCAATTGTTAAAACAGCATGCCTGCTGTATGCCATAATCTTAAGAAAAGTCACCACCTATGTGAATTTTAAAGAATAGCTCAAGAAAGGCACCAGGCGTTTCTATCCCAAGATGCCCAATCATCTAAGCTAGAATTGTTTTGACAATTTCCTGAGTCCAGTAATTACTTTCATCCCTATTTAACACACCTGTTCCCTACCATTTCAAAACATTTAGTGAAGGAATTCATCTGAATCTATTGAATTTTGGATTCCATTTTATAACTTTTACAAAATAATGTGCTGCATCTCCGAGTCGATTCTTATCCATTTCACTCAGTCTGTTTGCAACCTGTAGTATACTCCACATCATGTCTTCACCCATCCAAGCCCATCCCATCCATTCTATTGCATTCTATTCCATCCATTCTATTGCATTCTATTCCATCCATCCCAGTCCACCCATTCTACCCTAGCTAATCATGTCCCATCTATCCTATTCTATCACATGCAATTCCAGGACTCTCAGACTATGTTGGCTCAGAAATAAAAAAAAAAAACAAGTATTGTGTTTTACCCCAATTATTTACTGGAAGTACATTCCCTTATAACTGGGCGTTTCTCAGAGATACATGGCCTAAGCTAGAAATCATCTCTTTTCGCTGGTCTACAATACCCACACACCACTTTGGCTTTAAAGTTTTATGGTGCTATATCCATCATAAGTCAATTTTAATAGTAGCAGCTGGTTGGTGGATGTGTAGACACATAACCTACATTTTCTCATTCAAGCAATGAGCTCCCTCTCTCTGCATAATGTCTTCTAGCAACTTTGACAGACATTTCCTGAAAATGGAAAAGGTGATCATTTCTTCCCCCTAATTATTTTTTTTTTCCTTTTTGTACACCATCTGGAATCTGGGAATGTCTCATATTTAAAAATTTAAGGAAATGTGTTTGAGAGAGAGATAGATGTTGGAAGCTCTTTCAGACAAGTAGTATAGTGATTACAGAGTTAACCCACTTGATGATAACAAGACTAACTAGTGATTGTGTCTTTAACCAATCAGGATTTCAGCACCAAAAGTATGGGGTAATGGGGGCATATTTGTATTGCTCAACAGTGACATCTATTGACCCAGAGGGCACATTCTTCCAAGTGAAGGAATGAAGGTGTTAGGACTACAAACATAAACAGCAAGAAGCAACTGACAGCAAAGCAAATAATGTATAGGAAAGCCATCTGTTCCCATGTGAACTGGTTTCCCTGATGCTAGACTTGAGTTAACTTTAGCTAGAATAAAATCAGAATCAATGAGTGCAAAGCTCTGAAGAATATTTAATCAATATTTTGAAAGTAACAATGGACTCTGGTCAGTTGAGGAAAACTGATACTCATGTTATATCAATGACCTTAAGGGGTGTCATGCTATGACTGAGTGTGGACTCAGAACCAGTGTTCCAGATCAAAATCCAGAAGACTTATCACTTCGAGGTAATGATTCATATTTAGTTTTCATTTTCCTTCCTTCCTTCCTTCTTTCCTTCCTTCCTTCCTTCCTTCCTTCCATACTTCCTTCTTTCCCCCACCTTTTTTTTGCTTTTCAAGACAGGTTTTCTCTCTATAGCTTTGGAGCCTGTCCTGACATTCACCCTGTAGATCAAACTGGCCTCAAACTCACAGAGATCCGCTTGCCTCTGCCTCCTGAGTGCTGGGATTAAAAGCGTGTACCACCACCACCTGGCTTTAATTTTGTTTACTTATGAAAATAAGATAATTACAGAAACCTCCCTTCTTTTCTTGCATCCTCCCACCTTTCCTTCCCTCCTTGGGCATTTATATACCAAAAAAAATTTGTTAACATACAAGTTAGGAACTTGACTGGGTATTAGTAATGAGTAAAATGTGGCCCAGACATGAAAAAGTGCATCAGCTTTCAGAGAGTAATTCCTGTGAGTTACATACCCTGTTTACTGAGTCAGCTAATTCACAGAGAGCATGCTGTGTCATCACAGGAGTAGGAAGGATGGTTTCTGAGTGGCTGGAGACTACAGTAGGTCTTATGACTAGGTTTTTTCAATTAGCTCTTGAAAAGTCAGGAGAAATTTCCTGGCATACCTGCATAAACTTAATGATATGAAAGTGAAGGTTTTGGAGAACAGCTGATTGATAGTCTTGTGTCTTTGTTTCTAGTTGCATTTTGAGTGTAGTGGATGAACTTAAAGAGACTGCTCAGTTGGTTACATATCCAAAAGGGTGTTTCCAAGAAATATTGTTTCTATTATGGGCAATGGGGGAATCTGTTGAGATTCTTTTAACAATTAAGTATTCAAGGACAAATATGAGGCTGAGGGTGTACTTCTTTGGATAAACTGCTTGTTGACTATGCATGAAATCTCTGTGTCCTGGTCTCCAGTGCCGCACAAACTGGGCAGGGCACTGCACGCCTGTAATCCTACTACTTTGGGGACAGAGAGAAGGATTGGAAGTTCAAGGTCATCCTTCTGCACTACGGAGGAAATTCAAGGTCTGAGATGTGTGAGGTCTCATCTAAAAACATAACATAGATGTATAAGAAATATATTTCAGTGGAGAACATCCTGGCCGTGATGTGAGCATGGGTTGAAGAAGTGACACGTAGTAGATAAGAAGTCATTTGGGAAGTAGACATTTTTTATTTGGAGGCTATAAATCAAACCACTTATCAATCATATAATTCTTTTGTAGGGAACATGGGACAGAGAAAGACAGAAGCTTTTAAGAAACGCCAGAAGTGAAGGAAATGAGACTGGAGAGAGGGTTTAGCCTCTTGGCCCTTGATGCTTTTCTAGAGGACCCAAGACTCATTCCTAGCATTCGTGGCTCATAATTACTTATCATTCTAGCTCTAAGGACCTAGTATCCTCTTCATGCTTCCATGGGAACTCTTGCAAGTAGCACCCTCCACCCCAGGCACATGCACCATCTTTCTGTAGAGTACCTGATTCTGAAATAACTTTGAGATCTGCATGAACATGGTTGTACATACTCATAATCCCAAACACTTAAGATTAAGAGGCAGGAAGATCAGGAGTCCAAAGCCAGCCTCTACTACATAGTGGTTTTGAAGCTAGCTTGGGTTAATTAGGTCTTGTATATGCATACACACATATATGTATATATATGAATATATATTATATATTCAACCAAAATTAAAGAAAAATAACATGAACCCAATCGAAACCAAGAAAAAGCACAGGAGACCCACTCATCAAAAATGTCCAGAACCACCATTCAGATCACTCAAAATTACTGAAGATCAGAAGTACATTTCATCTTTCTTTTGGCTAGTCTCTAGCTGCCAAACATAGAATCAGACCCTGTGATTTCAATTCAGATGTCCATGTTATCTTCCAACTGGTCCATGGCTGTAATGGATGTCCAGCAATGAATGCCTGTCCTCCAGCTTTAGCCTTCCTCTATCCTGTGCTCTCTCTCCTGACGATTTTCAATCATTTCTTGTGCAGCATGTACCACCTACCCTCCTTTTTTTTTTCAATTCATGGAAATGAATCAGACCTGTGATGGCGTCATTCAAAAGAGAAAGCTAATTAAAAAGGTCCCCTTTCCTTCCTTTGGGAGACCTTGCAGTAGTTCCCCTTTTAGGAGACACAAGCCAGGAAGGAAGTTCTTCAGAACATCTGTGAATAGAGGTGCTGGCTCCAGTCTGGAGGAAGCTGAGTGATGATCATTCCTGGTTAAGACTGTAGACCCCAGGAGATGTGTTTCCAGCTTCTTTGTCTTTCCCAAGGTCAGGATGAGGGGAATAATCACAGCTACTCCAAGCAGAGGCAACTGGAATAAACACGATCATTAATGGGAGAGTTAGTATAACTGAATTTCTACTTGGGTGAAAGGATAACCATGTTAGTGAGCACATGTGCTTATGGAACTGTTATTGTTGGGAGCCTCTATAAGGGTTCTATATATACCCACTTATTTTTATATCCGCAGTCCCTAAAGACCTCCTATTTGAAAGATTGGGCAGCTAAGGTAGAAGAAGTCAACCATCTAACTCAAGGTTATTGAATCAGTCACTGTCAACTGTAATCTGAACTCGGTACATTTGGTTGCTGCATGTGCCCTTCTCTCAACCTACTCCTAATTCATTCCTGTCCCCCTGCACTTGTACATGCGAATAATTATAACTCAGTTTGAAATGACAAGCAGGAAGTGAGCTGTGGCCAACACAGGAGGACTGATAAAGTGGGGACCTAAAGAAAACAGAGGAAAACCTGAATTAATTACGATCGTTTCAAAACTGCAACTTTCATAAAAAGGTATCCTAGTTGCAATTATTCCTAAGCTGGCTTGGAAAAGTCTGTGTTTGATATTGTGAGGCAGCAGTTGGATGAAGCTGAGTTGCTGCTCTGTTCTGAAGATTAAACCATGCCGTCTTCAGCTGACTTCTCTTCCTACCACATTCTCTTCCCTTCCCCGTACTGAATCTGTTGGCTTTGTGTTCCTCCTCATCTAATCTGCTTCCTTCTCCACCTGAAAACATAAATTAGAAATGCCTGTGAATTTGTGGCTCCTGCTTTGGATTCGGAAGACCTAGCTTTCAGTCTGAAGTGAAGCTACACTATATTGTCTTTGAGCAAATTTCCTTAAATATGTCAAAGTTCAGTTATCCTTCTTTAAAAAAAAAAATCAAGAGTAAGTGTCCATGACAAGGCAGCAGTCTAGACTGTGATGGCTAAGAATTAGTGATGAGGTGAAGGGTCACCAGGGTTGAGTCAGAAGCTGTGACCCTAAATTTTGCTCAGGTCTTTAGAAATTTTAAAGAAGTGATGCTTATTTAGTCTCTGGCCTTCAGTTGGATTGTCAGGATGGAAACAGTTTTTGGAAGTAATGTGTCTAGCGGATGCCTTCCTTCCCATGACCTTTTCTACTCAAGAGTTTTCATTCATGACAGATCTTAACCAGTGTTGCATTCTCTCCTCCTTCTCTCTCCTTTCTCCCCCTCCCTTGCTGATTTGTGTAAGCTAAGTTTATTCCTCTTCCCTTTATCCAAGTCACCCTGAACACATGTAAGCATTTTTTCCCTTATGTTTAAGATCCCTAATAAGTAAATGTAAGGTTTTAACAGTAAGAAAGTCAGAACTACTTAGTTTGATTTGGTTTCTGCCTGGGGAGTTCATGCTGCAGGAAGTGTTTGAATGAGCTGTGCTATCCTCACAGAGGCTCAAGCTGGATCCAAGGAGGAAAAAATGTAGTCAAACTAAACAAACAAACGGTTCACTGAAGAATGGGGGGAAAAAGAACTGGCTGCTTGTTCTTTTTCTAGCTAATGAATTGAATTGATACAGGAACTTCATCGTGTTCTCAGGGAAATCCTGTTGGCTGGATCTCACTCCTTAGAACTACTAAATTTAGGTCACAGCTCAGTGGAGAACAATTACAGATCCTTAATAAAAGATAATTTACCCAGTGACAGCCAGCAAGACAGCTGGGCAGGCATTCTTATTTTCTTGTTAATGTTGTGGGGGCTGGGGACCCTGAGTAGGGATGCATGTTGACAGAAGGTTATTTCCTGACCTTGCACATCCGTTGGCTAATCTGCATTGTGGTGTGTGCCAGCCCAAGCGATCATAGTGACTGAAAGCTGGATCTCATGGCTTTCTCTTCTTTTAACATTTTTTTTTGCTTTAATTTTTAATTTAGTTTAATGTTTTATAGTCAGAGTCTCACGTAGTCTAGGCTGGTCTCCAGTTCTCTCTGTAGCTGATGATAACCTTGATCTTTTGATCTTCTTACCTCCACTATCAAGTTCCGGGATTTTAGGTGCACACCTCTGTGCCCAGTAACCAGTGTATGCGGTGCTGGAGATCAAGCCAGAGTATATTTTTCTGCATCAAGGTAGAATGAAAAACAAGCCAAGAAAGAAAATGGACAGTGCAGGAAAAACAAACTAAGAAGCGCTTCAGGCAAATTGTGCCTGCTTGGTTTCCGGATACTTACCTGTCTAGAGTTCCTGTCGCCCATTGCCTCCCCAACTCTCCTGCAGGCCTCCACCTCCTTCGCTGTCCATCCTGACTCTTCTCACAGACCTCTGAGCTGGTTCATTACTCTCACCTCTGAATCATGCATTCCTGCTTTAAAATGTAGTCGTATTGCCATCTTTTTAAAAATCTTCCTGTCATCCTTCAAGACACGATGTGATGCCTTCATCTTCCTTTCCTTGCTTTCTTCTCATTAGAGTGTTGCCAGTCTAGTGCAGACTACGTCCTCACGTTCTTGGTGTGCCAGGGTAACATACTGCATTGAAATCCATGTCCCTAGTCCTAATGACTTCTTTGTTTCTGAATACAATAGGCTTTCCCCACATTTTACTTTTTCAATGTTATCTGACTTCTTCTCACTTTTGTTTAGTTCTCTGAGACTTTTGTGTAATGTTGTTTGATCATAGCCACCTCCCCACCCCACCTCTTTCCAGATTTAACCTCCCCTGTCCCTACCCACCCAACTTTGCATCCACTCTTTTTGAAAAATTAAAGCCCATATACCTTACTACCCGTATACTCTAGAGTATGTGGCCCTTCCGCTGGAGCTACACCCTTAAAAACTGCTTAGGGAACACCTAGCCAGTTGGGGTCCTTAAGGCTGGACTTGTGTGAAGACATCCATGAGCCTCCTCCCTCACTTCCAGAGCCTAGCAGGGCAGGCAGGTGGGTCCCCTTGTGATGAGCAAATACGAGGTGGAGAAATGGGAGAGAAAGGGAAGTGGAGTGGTTCATTGCTGTGGAGAGAGGCAGAAAGGAAGAAATGGAGGCAGCGAGGAGGAGGCTGATGGGGCAGGCCTGTTTGCCACTTGGGGCCTTAGTAAAGGTGGTGAGGAGTGCGCTGATAAGTGAGGTCTGCTTGCCACCTGGGTCCATGGGGCCACGGTGACCTCTGGCTCAGGACTGCAGCTAGGAGCCATGTCTGTGTCCATGGTTCTACTGCCGCCAGGGTCTGCGTTGATGTCCATGGCTCCTGTTGCCATTGAGGGTCATGCTGCTTCTAGAGGCTGCGCTGGTGTCCAAAGTCCATGCTGTAAATAGACCCATGCCAGCCTGTGTGGTCTTCGCTGCTGCCTGGGGCCATGGTGAGAACAAGAACGGGGCTGCTGTCTAGGACCTTATCTGGGCACTTGGTCCTACCTCAACCGAGGTCTGCATTGAACTCCGAGGCTCACGTTACCACCAAAGGCCATGTGGAGCCTGGGGTCTGGGCCACAACCTTATTGGTATTCAGGGACCATTCTGCTGCCAGAGACATCCTGATCTGAGTGGCTAGGACTTCCACCTAGAGCCAGGATGTTGACCTGATGCCTAGGGTCATGTCTGGGTCCATGGTACAGCTGCAACTAGGGTCTGGGTTGAAGTCCGGGGCCCAGGTTGCCACTAGGGCCCACACGGAGGCTTGAGGTTGGGCTGGGCCTCAGGGACCATACAGATCTGGGTGGCCTGGGCTGCTACCTGGGGCCGTGGTGACATCTGGGCCCAGGCTACTATTGAGACTCATGTGGGTCTGTGACCTTATAGTCGCCAAGGTCTGGATCAACATATGTGACTCCTGTTGCCACCAAGGGCTGTGAAGATGCCCAAGGTCAGGTCAATCACCCGAGTCCATGTTGGTGTCTGAGGGCCATGATGCAGTCGGGGCAATGAAGATCTGAGTGAAGTGCTACCCAATGCCATGATAATATCCGTGCCAGAGCTGAAACTGAGGGCCATGTCTGAGTCTGTGTTCCTACTGCAGCCAGGGTCTGTGTTGATGTCCAAGCCTCTGCTTACCATTGAAGGCTATGCAGAAGCCAAGATCGGGAGCCATGTTGGTGTCCTAGGGCCACACTGCCACAGGGGCCCGTGCCAATCTGAGTGGCCTACATTGCCATCTTGGGTAATGGTGACATACAGACCCGACTGCTATTGAGAACCCATGATCCTACGGAGACTGGGGTTTGTGCTGAAGTCCCAGTCCCATACTGCCACCAAAGGTCACATAGAAATCCAGGATTGGGAACAAACCCTGAGATGTTCACGGTGTCTGGTGGCCATGCTGCCACCAGAACCATTGCAACCTGAATGGCCAGTGCTTTCACCCAGAGCCAGGATGTTTTCCGGGCCCAAGCTGTTGCCAAGGGCCATGTCTGGGACCATGGTCCAGCTGCAGGTGGGATCTTTGTTGATTTCTGTGGCCCAGGTGACCTCAGGGAGCTATAAGAACCATGTAAGATTAAATCAGAGGGCCATGCTGAGCCAGTTCCACCCTTTGCTGGCCCAGGGAAAGCTGGCCTTGCCTCTCACTAGACACTGCTGCAAGAGAGCTGTCTCCAACTCTCACAGGACAGCTGAACTCTGCACTCAGGAGAGATGGTCCCATCCCTCATTACATGTAAGTGGACCCTGAGGACATGGGGGTAGGTGAGCTGAGATGGGTGACCTCAGTGGCCCAGACTGACCAGCTCAGGTACCACTCAGGACCATAGCCAGGCCTTGAGTTGTCCCACCTTAACATCTATCTCATCTAGGATCTGCTGGAGCTTATGAAGGGAATGGAACAATACCCTCAGGCTCTTCATGACTTGGATGACTCCCAATGCCACCATGATGAAGGAAGAGGTGTTGGAAAGTGGAAAAGAAGGAAAAGCTAATAATTGGGTTGGTTTTTTTTTCTTTTGTTGGGAGATGCTGAAGGGGTAAAAGGATGATATAGGGGGACCACCAGGTAAGCAGAATTGGGATGCATGATGTGAAACTCCCAAAGAATCTATGAAGAAATTAAATTAAAAACAAAAGAAAACAAACAAACAAAAATCCCTAGACTCTCCCTTTCCCAGTAGCTTTCAATCACCAACAGCTCTTTAGATAAGCTCAGGACTCCATGCCTGCCTCCACTTTCCAAACTATGATTCTGTCTGGCATGAGCTTGCACAGGTCTTGTGCTGGCTGCCACAATCATTCTGTGCTTCTATGGGCATCTACTCTGCTGCGTCCACCACCTCTGGCACTTGCCTTCTTCCTCCCTCCCTCTCTGAACCTTTGGAGTAGGGATGCAGTATAGATGTTTCATTTTGTCCTGAGCAGTCCATGGTGACATTTTGCTCCATTTTGACAAGTTCTTTCTTCTCAGTCCACCCATGGGGTTGTGGGTGAATTTGTCCCTCAGTAGGGGATAGCAAGTTCTCATTCCTCCGTGTGCAATCCTTGCCATTTGTTTTCCTACCATCTAAGGAAATCTCAGTCTTTTCTTGGAGGTGCAAACTTTCCACTACTGTGCCCTAGCCTCTCTAGGATGCCTGGATGTGCTGCTCCAGCCCCTACATTGTTTTACAGTCCCTCTCATTTGGGGGAGTGGTGTGGGACAATTCTAGATTCTATCAATTATATTTTAAATAAATGCTGATTGGTCAGGAGCCAGGCAGGAAGTATAGGAAGGACAATCAGACAGGAAGTAGAGGTGAGTCAAAGAGAACAGAAGTATTCTGGGAAGAAGGAAGCTCTTTCCCCAGTCCTGTCCAGACACCAAAGATGGAAGATGTGACCTGCCCCGCAGGAAAAGGTACCAAACCATATGGCTAACATAGATAAGAATAATGGGTTAATATACATTATAAGAGCTAATACAAAGCTTGAGCTAATGGGCCAATCAGTTTATAACCTAATGTAGACCTCTGTGTGATTTTCTTTGGGACCTAACGACTGTGGGAACTGGGCAGGACAGAAACCCCAACAAGCAGGTCCAGCATGTTACAGAATGGCACCCACGTGGACAACTGCATCCACATAAAACCTGAGAGAGCTTGGGAAGTAATTCTAGACAGAAAAGAATAAAGCATGGCTTCTTGGTAGCAGGAATTTCTCAGATCTGCTCTGCTTACTAGAGGCAAGTGCTCTCATTTAAGAGAGGCTTCCTAACTCAGCTTTAGCTGCAAAACCTTGCAGTTCTTTTAAGAGGTCCTGCCATGAAACACTTAAATGGTGTTGATGAAAATCTGACTGCGTATTTTTCAGTTTTCAGCCAAAGCAGGAAAAAAACTGTGCCATTTTAAAATGCCGGCTTTCGGGGCCATTCTGCCAGGGCAAACTCTGACTCTTTCAGGCAGGTGGTCTGACTACGAATCATTTGAGTGTGGTTTGTGAACACACTGCTGCAGCTTGCTTGCTGGCAGGGACCTTGAAATGCCATAGAGTTGTGGCAATAAACATGGCTCCTGCTGGTACCTCCACCATGAGCCTGGAATCTCACAAAGCTAAGGAATGGGCTTGATCTAGCTGTCAAAGCCATGGCTTTAATCCTACCCATACTGCTTAGCAAATTAAAGACTGATGTGGTTAGAAAAAGAGAGAGAGATACAGTAAAGAGAGACTCAAAGATAAAAAAACTCTAAATGTTTTACTGTGTGTTTAAAAATATATGCAAGCTTGGGAGGGTAAAGAAAAAGGTTAAAGTCCTTAAAATAAAAAAGAAAGAGAGTAGTTGGGTGTGGTGGTACACACCTTTAATCCCAATGCTTGGGAGGCAGAGAGACCTCTGCGAGTTCAAGGTGTGGTAGCACACACCTTTAATCACAGCACTTGGGAGGCAGAGACAGGCAGATCTCTGTTAGTTCAAGGACAGCCTGGTCTACAGAGGGAGTTCCAGGACAGCCAAAGATATACAGAGAACCTGTCTCAAAAAAGTAAAAGTAAAAATAAAAGAAATAGAGGTTAAAGTAAAGCCAAATAAAGACGGAAAATACACAGTGAATCTGGATACTGTATGTTATTATGCTCTCTCTGAATTGTTTGAATGCTGAAGAAGGAGCAACAGCTGCTAAAAGATTAATTTGCTGCTAAATTAATCCAAGATAGGTATTTTGAAAATACCTTGACTTCAAACTTGAAGTCAAAACGTATGTTACTTTGGAGAAGAGATTTTGCTTTTGTATCCATAGGAAATGAGAGGTTCTGGATTCATTCTTAGTTAAGAAAAATCAGGTTTGATCAAGGAAGACCACCTGAGAAATCTCCAGTAGGAACAGAATGCCTGGATGTCTGAGTTCTACATCCAGAACAGATTCAAGACTGCTGCCTGAGATAATCAAGACTCACAGGATACTCCAGTCAGGACTTGACCATAATTCAAAATTTTCTTTAGGTCCCCATAAGATTATCAGTGCCCCCAACCAGCAGAAAGTAGCCTGTAATACTACACCCACATTCCCCAAAAATGGACTATGGATATTTTCTTTTGTTTAAAAAAAAAAGAAGGGGAAGTGGTTTGGGAAAATTCTGTATTCTGTCAATTATGTTTTAAATAAATGCTGATTGGTCAGTAGCCAGGCAGGAAGTATAAGCTGGGAACCAGACAGGAAGTAGAGGTGGGTCAATGAGAACAGGAGTATTCTGGGAAGAAGGAAGCTCTTTCTCCAGTCCTGCCCAGTCATCAAAGGAGGAAGATGTGACCTGTCCCACCAAAAAAGGTACCAAGCCATGTGGCTAACATAGATAAGAATAATGGGTTAATATATGTTATAAGAGCTAATAGGAAGCCTGAGCTAATGGGCCAATCTGTTTATAACCTAATGTAGACCTCCGTGTGATTTTCTTTGGGACCTAATGACTGTGGGAACTGGGCAGGCAGAAACCCCAACAAGCTGGTCCCACATGTTACAGGGAAGCTTCAAGTGCCATACGTTTTCTGATCTACTCTTCTTTTTCATGTTCACAATCAGTGGGAATAGTATTTCTAAGCATTAATCCTTTTTCTTTAATCTAATCTGCCTGTCCCTTACTTATTCTTCAGGTAATGACTGACTTCTGGTGTTCTTCCAGGAACCATCTCGGATCCCGTTTCCAGATTAAAGAAAGAGTCTTTTCTTCACACATGCAGAACATTCAATGGCTGCCCCTAACAACATCTTCATCTACAGTATTTGCAAGATTGCCTACTTTTGATTCTGAGCACTTTGGAATAGGAATTAAGGACTACCAACTACTACCTAACCAGGGCATCATGATTATCATTTACAGCAAATATGTCTTTATATGAATATGTAAATGAGTAAGCTAAGTAATGCAGAAGCAGAGATAATAAGAAAAGTAAAACTGACTAACACTTCATCTTACTACATTCAGAATGGCTAAGATTAAATCATAACTGACAACAAATGGCAAAGAGGATATGTAGAAAGAAAAAATTATCCTCTATTGGTAAAATTGCAAACTGAAATAGTCACTCTAAGAATTAGTGTGTAGAATTCTCAAGTAACTAAAAATATATACACTATGACCCAGATGTACCAAATGACTCAATATTCTTTGACAAAGATACTTGCTCAGCCATGCTCCTTGCTATGCTATTCCCAATAGCTAGTGAATGAAAGTAGCTTAGGTGTCAATCAACTGATGAATGGATAAAGAAAATGGGGGTATTTGTGCACAATGGAATTCCATTCAAGTGTAAAGAAAAACAAAATCATGAGATTTGCATGTAAATTGATGGAAGCAGAAAATATTATACTGGGTGGGTAACCCAGACCCCTAAATACAAATTCCATGTGTTCTTTTGTATTTGTGGATCCCAGCTCTGAATCTTTAACTCTTAGTGTATACCTGGAATGACTTTGCAAGCCAGCAAAATCAAAAGGGACTATTTTAGAGGGAGGAATTCTAGAGAAGGGGAGAGCAGGACAAGGCTGCTATAAAGGAGGAGGTGAAAACTAGAGGGGAGGAGCTTAATTAAGTACGGTAATACAGAGGGGAAAAAAAGAGGGAAACAATAAATAACAGTAAAAATGTTGGGAAAATCTATAAGGGAATCTATTGCTTTGTCCACATAGTGGTATAATCACATTCCCCCACCCCACTCCACTAGAAGTCATTGACTATCTAACAAAAACCCCAGTGCAAGACAGGGAATACCTCCCTTCATATTGCTGAGGAGAAGGTCCCAAGAGACACCCAAGACAATATAAGATATTTTCATTGTTCTTGGTTGACTGCCAGAGCATGAAGGCAAAATCTGAATGTTAAAGACACTCACTACACACTTTAGTCACTGCAATTGGAGAAATCAGGCTGGTGTTGATCCCGAAGCTTCCTCCCCCAGGCTTAACTCCTATAGTGTTGGAAGGTAATATGGAAGGTGACAAAGGGTAAGAGTTATCATTAGTCCTAGCTAGTTGTAGAGCCAGAGAACCACACAATGGTGGGTCTTTCAAGATATATACATTGGTGCCAAGGTGGCTTTCCTATCTTTGGGGCAAGCAATAGCTGTCTAATTGGACCTAAAACTTGCTCAGTTGGAGACAACTCATGCTTTGTACTATATAAGCCTATCTAAGAACATGTGGCTCAAGAGTTCATAGGCCTAAAGGAGAGCCAATTATTACCATTGTATCTACATTACTAAGATAATATAGCTCCCAACTGCCTTTAAATACTCATCTTTCAACCCACAAGTAAGTGCTTCTGTCATAGCTCACCAATGATGTCTTTCTTTGCAACATACTGTTAGAGAGACCCACAGTCAACCAAAATGTAAGTGACTATGGGGGTGCCCAGACCCACAGGTGACACCTGTAACACATCCCCTACATACAAGGCTCAGGAAGCATCATGAAAGAGCAACTGGGAAGAGTGTAAGAGCTAGAGTGTTGGGACTATTGCTGCATAAAATGAGTTTCTTTCTCAAGTACCACAAAATAGCAAAATTTCCTTTGGCAAAAAATTATCGACTCTAGATATTGTTTCTCACATGAAAATTTCTTCCTGAACTAGTGCTATCAACTTCACAGTAGAAAAAGAAATAAATTGAAAAAAAAATCACCACGTTTTGTGTCACAATCAATGGGTCCTTTACATCCTGAGAACACAAAATGCTCAGGCAATGTTTTTCTTTTATGAAGCTGGAAAACAAGTTGCAACACAAGAAAGGGCCCAAGCAAGTGTGGTGGCAACCTGGAGATTCTGTGTGCAAGTCAAAGGAACGGAGTGTTTGGGGAAGTGCAAAGGATTCCTTTTGGTGGTTGGATCTTTGGCATAGAACTTGAAGTGCAAGAAACCCATGTAAAGAAAGTCTGAGATCTGAGGCAGGACAGGATGGGAAATAAAAAAGAGCTCTGAAGGATAACAAATAAACAAACAACAAGCAAAACAAACATATTACCCCAGACAAAAGACACCCAACTACAATGGACGCTTCAAAGGCGCCTCCATGTTGCTCAATACATCCCTGTTGTCCTGAGGAAGGGGAGATGAACAAAGCAAGAAAATTCCGATTCCTCAGCTTTAAGTTGCTATCTTCTCTGCCAGGAATCTACTTTTCTGAGAAAAACTGCCACATCAGGGTACTAAGGTTTTAAATTAGTATTAACCGTTTTAACAAATTAGTTGCTGAGAGTCTTAAACCCTACTAACACAGAAGGTCACAGATCCCTCTAATCTTAGCCCATTCCATCCTCAATGGGTCAAAATGATGCCATGGATTCCTTCCCATCAACAACTTGTGCCTCGGAGCCAAGGGGTGGTCAAAGCGAGATCTAGATGATAATGCTTATCACCCACAGTTACAGTTTGGGTGATAAGACATCCAAAGACTCATCTTTCTTGCATTGAAACCATGAAATGTCTTCCCATTTCTTTGCCTTGGTATTTTTGGGCCTACATGCTAACCAAACTGGTATGTCTCTTAACTAACTAACTGCCCTGCATTTAGTCTGTGAGATGTGTGAACTTCAGAGAAATTCGTGCTCATATGGGGGATGCACTTATTTTATCACGGAGCTGAGCTCACCATAAGCAAAAAGTGGAAGCCAGCAGACAACACTGTGGACTTGGTATCTTTATTTCTATCTATTTATGAGTCCCAGTGATCCAACTCAAGCCAGCGGACTTGGCAACCAGAGTTTTACCTATTGAACCATGTTACCATCCCTCTCCTTGGTTTCCTACTCTGACAGTATTGTTTCTTCTATCATATTTCTTTAACTTTCTATTTTGCATTCATAAAAAGAACTTAATATGTTTCAGGCATGGGTTTTAATAATAGCTTGCCTTTATTAATATATGAAAAACAATGTAAAAGCATGGAAATGGTATTTAGGGAATGAGAGCCACAGCATCAAATGTCTCTGCTTCCTCATCTGGATGCACAGCCAGTTAGTTATATTCTAGGCACTGAAGTATTTGAAAAACTTTTTACCTAATATGTCTTAGTTTTCTATTGCTGTGGGATAACATTATGACCAAGACAACTTATTTATTTATTTATTTATTATTATTATTATTATTATTAACATTTTAAATAGATTATTTGCTCACACAATTATTCTGATTACAGTTTTCCCTCCCTCTACTCATCCCAGTTCCTCGCCATCTCCCCTCCCATCTGGATGCATTAGAAAAGAATAAACTTCTAAGAGACAGCAAAAAACAACAAAAGAAAGAAAGAAGGGGAAAGGGAGGGAGGTAAGAAGGGAGGGAAGAGGAGGGAAGGAAGGAAGGAGGGAAGGAAGGAAGGAAAGAAGGAAGGAAGGAAGGAAGGAAGGAAGGAGGGAGGGAGGGAAGGAAGGAAGGAAGGAAGGAAGGAAGGAAGGAAGGAGGGAGGGAGGGAAGGACTGTGATGTCTGTCTTGGGCATAAAGGAGTTTACATTCTCAATGACAAAAATATGGCACTCTAGACCAGAAGATCAGTTACATCCTTTTACGTTCTAGGATCATATTGAACTAGAAATGAATGAGTTAGTAACTTCTTCCATCCTTTCCAGAAAAGGGCAGAATGTGGAGAGGATGTTTACCGTTACCCAAGAGAGGACAAGTCCAGTATAGAGGACAAGTCTGCACAGAGGAGAGGCACCATTATACTCAAGAGAATATAACATTCCAGATTTTTTATATAGCCTGAGGCATTCCACAAAGTGTTCAGAATAGGGGTCCTGTAGGAAATGGACATCCCATAAGTCTTGCAAAATACTGTTCCTTTATTTTAAAATATGACAACACATTACAAAATGTTTTTTGCAACCTCCCCAATCTCCTCATATCTGTGCAATTAAGACTAGGGTAAGCTGGCCGCTGAGGGGACAGTAGCATTTTACTACACACACACACACACACACACACACACACACACACACACACACACATTTAAAGGAGAAGCTCCTTTGCCTCACTTTATGAATGACAGCAGATAAAAAAACAAAGCCCCATTCCTGCTTTTGTGGACTGTACCAGTGTGTTTCTGTGGCTGAGGGCCCATCAGAAACACTTGCCTCCCTACTTCTGATGTCCCATTCCTGACATTGGCTTTCCAGGAATGGTGACTTTTCTAAACTTCACTGATACTCACATAGAACTATAAACTATGTTCCTGAAAATGGTCTAAAAAGAGAGTTTGGAAACCATTTTCAGGTTTAATAGCCTAAGGAACATGGTTTGTCCTTGTTTTCTTTTTCCTCATTGACATGATACACACAGTCCCCTAGGGACTTGAATTGTGACGGTTTGAATCATATGTGAACACATGCCAGCTGACTAAAGTCTGCATTACAATTGCTAACATGAGTAAATTATCCTCTGTCACACAAATTTATATAATATATAAAGCAAAAATATTATTCAGACAAAATATATATGATGGGTATCTATGTGTACTTGTATACATTAAATACTATATTAACCCACTGAGATTCTAGCATTCATTATTCATTTAGGCTTCGTTTTTAAAAATGCACACTGGCACTGGAAGGGTCAGTAGATAAATGAGAATATGTAGTGCTACTCAATTTTGTGACATGATAGGATTGGGTCTACCTGCCTTGACATAGATCTGAAGATCCAGAAAGACTCTTTAATGAAAAGTAAACAGCCAAGAACTAGATGTTTAAAAGGGTCTGGATTAGGTAGAATTAGAGGTTTGGTGGTATAGTAAGTACAAACCCCGTAGGAAATAAAGCACATGGATGGCACTTTTTATGGAAAGCAAAGAAGCAAATACCTGCACTTAGGTCTCACTGGGGCATGCAGAAGAGACAGTGTGACTAGAATACCAGGGCTGAGTCATGGCTTATCATAAATGCTGACTTTGACATGAAGGCAACAAGGATCAAAAGTCAATAATGTGATGTTTCTCTAGACAGCCAGAACAAGACCAGAAAGAACACACTAAACCTCTCTGATCCATTATTACTTCCAACTGTTGGGTCCGAAGTGAAGAATGAATATGTATCTGTTGCACTGTGATGAGCAAATGATCAAACCACTTAGGAACCAGTCACACACCTTAGATTAGAGCTGGGCTTCAGTAAATGTCGTGAAAGTGGAGCTGCATTGATGTGGGTAGGTTAAAAAACTTATCCTAAACAAATGACTGGATGTAGAAGCGACATGGTGTCTTCCAGTTTGGGTTGCTATGTGTGTGTGTGTCCCCATATGTATACATGTTTGTAGGTATAGACAGCAAACTCCATGCTTCTGCGACTGTCTCAATTGTTTCTCACTAGATAATTCATTTTAAAATATAAAATTCTGAAACTGAAGGAATATCAACTTCAGAGAAAGAAAAGGAGGCACAGCAGAGTAAAGAATTTATTGCATGTCACACCTCAAGCATCCACTTGGGGCAGGAGTTAAAGTAAAAAAAAATCTTTCATATCAGAGTCTGTGATATCCTGGACATGAGATTCTTATCTGATATTATAAAACACAGAAAGATAATGTGTATTGGGAGAAAAATGAATTCAAATTAAGATGTGAAATTCAAGTGGTGGAACATCACAACAGAGATACCAATACAAATATGATAATTTTATTTGTAATAAAATCAATAAAGAAAAAGCAAACCCCAGAGACGATGAACCATAAAGGATTGAGCTCATTGCAGTCAGTACAAAACTTGTACACATGAGTCTAAGAATAAAGGCTGACAACCTGAAAGTGTTGCGTTGCTTTGATGATATAGTTAGGCAGTATCACATGCCACAAAGAGAGTAGGAAAACGGAAAAGAAATGAAGATGGAGCCATCTTCTCTATGATACCCAGATCATTATGCCACTAACTTCCTGTTGATTTTTGTCACCATGAAATCTATCTTGTACAATTAATATATATCAGTAAAAATTTTTTGTGAAATATCTAGATTGAAGGAATCTTATAAGGAAAGAGAATAAAAGGGTGTATAAACCAAATAAATATTATTTTAGTCCATTTTTGTTGTTGTCAGAACCACTTACAGAACAGCTAGAACAGCCTTGACTCCTATCTGAGGACTACAAGTTACATTAATTTTCTGTGTATCTTGTAGTACAAGACCAGGTTAATAATAGAAACATAAAGATTTTGTTGTATTTAGTTTTACTTTTAGTTTTTCTTTGTGTGTGTGTGTGTGTGTGTGTGTGTGTGTGAGAGAGAGAGAGAGAGAGAGAGAGAGAGAGAGAGAGAGAGAGAGAGAGAGGTGGATGTCTGAGAATCTGGATGTCTGAGAATCCAGATGTGCATCTTTTGGTGCTGGGTTACAGGTAGTTATGGGCCACATGACATAGGTGCTGGGAATCGAACTGAGTTTTTCTAGAAGAGCAACACATGCTCTTAATCACTGAGCCATCTCCCCAGGTCCATAAAAATATATTTTATGGAGACATTGGTAAACGATCAGATATATTAATCAAAAGCACAACTGACCCATAGAGTATTCTTAATGAGTATGTATAGCACTCCCTGCAATAGTACAGTGTGGTTTTTACGGCTCCTCCTGCATGAAGGTGCCCCCTTGTTCAGAATGATTCCTTTAGACACACGTTGTCCTTTGTCATATCTGATTCTTCTCACAGCAACAGTAATAAAGTAGTTTTTGGCTGGGTAATGCTCTAAAATTAGGAGGTAATTTTGGTTTGTTCTTGACTGACTTAGGTAACAAGGAGAGCAGCTAGCACCCTTTGATAAATGAAAGCTCATGATATTTAGAGAAAAATGGGCTCCTTGACACTACCTATTCTGTGAAAAATACTTTGTATTGCTGAGCACTTTCCCTGTTCTGGGTACTTTAAATTCCTTTTATGGATCTTGAGCCCAGGAAGGATAAAGAAGCTGCACCAGGATGCAGTCATACTGTGTTGGAGCGACTTCTTTCAGTCCTGCCCAGTGTTGGTTCTTCTGCTCCTCAACAGCAGCAGCAGTCTGAGGCAGACCATGTACCCCTAACTAGGAAGTTTCCCAGTGGTCACAATGTGTTCTTAATGTGGGTTGCTGAAGGGGAGCCACTGCCTTGCAGCTGCCCTTTCCCCTGTGGCTTATCTACGGAGTTCCTGAGAGCTAAAGAACACTGTTCCTGCACTTGCCCATTGCCAATTCACTACTCCTTGGTGACTGTGATTTCTCCTCTTGGGGACTAGGACATTGAACATTGCTTAAGAACAATCCAAGGGTTATTTCAGGCAACCTTATGAAGAAGATATCTTTTTTTTTAACTCTTCCCCTCTCTCATCATCAACAACTGCTTTTGAGTTGACAATAGTTATTGTTTTTTACTTTTTTATTTAAAGAATTTTTATTGAAACCCTTATGTGTGCTCAGCTTTGTGGTATATGCCGGAAATATGAAGACATGTAAGGGGCTTATTCCTTGTAAATTCAGCCACATAAACATGTAAATGTAGCATGCTGCATGAAATTCAATGATTCATTAAGGTACAGAGGGCAAGGAAGTCAGTCTTAACAGCAAGGTTTGGAGCAGAGCTAATGTGGTGACCCTTTAATACAGTTTTTCATGTTGTGGTGATCCCTAATCATAACATTATTTTTCTGCTACTTCATAACTGTGATTTTCCTACCATTATGAATCATAATGTAAATATTTGATATGCAGGGTATCTGATATGCAATCTCTTTAGGGTCCACAGGCCATAGATTGACAACCACTGGTTTAGAGACTTAATTATTTTTGGAGAATCAGAACTAAAGCTAGTTTTTAAAGAATAAAAGAAAGTACCACGTACTTAACTCACTTCTTCATACTGGAATTTTGTCTAGCTTGGGCTTGTACATGTTTTGTACATGCTGTCACAACTGCTGAATGCTCAAATTATCCTGTCTTGCCATGTCTAGAAGTTCCTTGGAGTCATCGAACAACTTTGGCGCTTATACACATTACACACCCTCTTCTGTAATGCTTTCTATGTCTTGGTGGATATATATATATATCTCCTTTAGGACAGAGAAATCTAGTCTTGTATTTTTTTGCACCTTGGCCACTTGGTGGTCTCTGTGTTCATCATCATTTACTGCAAGTAGAAGCTTCTCAGAGGAACCACAAGAGATGAATTGACCTATGGATAGAGTGATAAGTTATTAAGGGTCAGCCTAATACCATATCGATTTAGGGGCATAATAGTAGCAAATCTTTCCTTGGGGCCTAGGAGCTGTCTTGTTATTGGTCCTATAATGGTGCCAATGAAAACACATTGTATGAAACTGGAAACTCTCAAAAAATTAAGAAAAAACTAACAACAAAAACCCCTTGATTGCATTTTAAGGTCAGATTGAGTAAGTGATAGCAAACTAGGTCTATCTGGAAGTGATGTGGTCTGCATTAGTAAGGCACTTCTAGAAACTGAGAGGTTTTTTATGATTGGACCGGGGCTGAGAAGTAGAACAGGATGGAAGCTGAAGAGATAAGTAGCAGAGAGGCTGAGGAGAGTTTCCTGCAACATAATGAAGAGTTTGTATTGTATCTTATCCTTCTGACAAGAATACCAACTATGAATTTTAATCATGGCAGCAATATAACCAATAGCCAATGGATTTCTATTCATCAGATGGCATTGTAAAATTTTATTGTTTTGAGTACTCATTCTGCCAAGTTTGGGGATTTATGGTGAAATAGGGATGATTCTGGAGATGCAGTTAGAAAGTCGGGCAAGAACATGAGATAAAAGGGTCTTAGATTAATGTGAATTAAATGGGGGGAATCATGCAAAGGGGTGTCAATGAAAAAAAACTGCAAGTAAATATATGCAAAGGTCAGTTACTGTAGAGAAGTAAGGTTTATAAAATGAAATAAAATGTTGTCTATGGTAATACCACTCACCATGAAAGGGATTCCAGACCCGAAGAGGTAATCAGGGAATTGGGGGTGGAGGTAGAGACACAGAAGTCATCCGCATATCAGTAGGGAGCAAGACATTTTAAAGTTCAAGTATGGACTTTATTCTGCAGAGTGAGACAACACTAAGATAGATGATGGGAACATTTAAGGGTAAGGAAAAGAAGCGGCCCAGAGATAGTGTCTAAGGGGGTGTAAGCCAATCTAGGAGAGAAAGCTTCACTAAGGCAAGGGGAAAACATCATTTTAGAGAGCTAAAAGTCGTCAGAGCAGTGGGGAGTAAGATAAGGAGTGAGTGAGAAGGGTCAGCTGGCTGTGCCAGTTAGTGGGTCACTAGAGACTCTGAAAGAACAATTTTTGACAAATGATGAGGCCCAATGCCAAAGAGCAGTAGGTTGGAGGGTAAAAGAGAGTTGAGCAAGGAAAGAGAGAAGAGGCAGCTACTAGTTTAAGGAACTAGCTGTCGGGAGAGCAAGTGATGCTCTTGAAGGCTGCAAGGCTCCACAGTGGTTTACTTACAACTGTGTATCAAACAACCAAACTCAATCCAATTCCTCTCTGGGCTTTCCTCTACTGATTTCACATTGTATGAATTTAAGTAAAGCTAGATACAGTGATATACGCCCACGGTCCTAGTCACTCAAAGGCAAGAATTTCGCTTAACCTCAAGAGTTCAAGACAAGCATGAGCAATACAGTAAGACTTAGCCTCAATCAACAACAGTTCATTAAAAAACTGTATTGTCACTTACTGGGCTCCAGATGGCTTGGAGTCAGGTAGATTACATATTTTATTCTACAAGGCAAGTTATGCATGATTGTAAAGAACTTTAAAGGTTTCTTTCTGCTAGCAAGGTAGCAAGTTATCCTTCTACTGTTTCACAAGCAGTAGCAAAAGACAGGACTTTTAAGTGGAGAAACAAACCCACTGATGATTGTTCACATTATATAAAGACTGGAAGAGCATCATTTTCTCCCAGCAATTTCCATAGCTTCAGTTCCCAGTGTATGACACAAATAAGGCTAGGTATACTATGAGCACCGTGACAGGAAAGACATCCTGGATTTAGTAAAAAACAAATCCTTGGCAATGTGCAGAGAGATGTTAACCACACTGCAGACAGTGAGTACGCTTTACTCTTGCTCTGTTCATAAGAAATATTACCTCTGACTTGAAAAGATGTGTTCTGTACAAATATTAGAAAACCAATCCAGCACAAAGAGGGACCACATCCCAGTTTACAAGGCATACAAAAATAATGAGTACTGGTAACATTGTCTCCTGGTAGTGTAGATGACAAATTGTCTTGCCAGTATTAATTTTCTTCTACTTAGTAATAAAACTCCAACATCAAGCAGCAATGCAGTTACTTAAAGTTTACACAATAACCAGGGCTTTGGAAGTCTTGAAACTAGAGCTGAGTAGCAGAAGGATAAACCAGATTGCCATGATTCTGTCTCCCTAATGACACTGTGGCACTACTGTAGCAACTATGGACTGTTTACCTCTGGACTTCACATACTTGAATTTACTTTTATTTTTATGACATCATATCTGGTTCTGTAGTAGCAACTACACATTAATATTAACTATTACAAATAGAATATTCTTTCTGATACAGATAGAGAGAAGGAGCCTAGGAGATTAGAATTATAATCTTGACTTTGCCATTAATTTACTGTGCTAGTTGGTTCATGTCCACATAATATTTCTCCCATAAATGCTATGAGTTTCCAAGATTTAAAAGTCTATGGATCTTTGGTTCATAAATTTTTCTTTCATTTTTATGTAAATGGGTATTTGCATGTACCTTTAAGACAGTCTTACTCTGTAGTTCAGGCTGGCCTGGAACTCAGAATCTTCTTCCTTCAAATTCCAAAGTGTTTGGATTACAGCCATGGGATAATACTTCCAGTCCATTTTATATTAAAAATTAATTTGACCTGTATATTGTTTTCCCTTGAACTGGGTATTCATCTGAAAAAAAACTGAGAAGAAAAAAATATTAGTTAATAGTTTCATTTGCTCCTTCTCCACCAACAACATCTGATGTATGCACTTCAGCGATACCTTGACCTGAGGTTATCTCATTTTCCTGGATTTTCAGACATCTGGAAGTTTGGTAGGAAAGGAATTACCATCTCACAATAAAGCAAATATCTTGCCTCTCATAACTTTTATATTTCTGGTGCTTATCATTACAGAGACTGGTAGGCAGCACTTCCTGAAGGAAAATACCGATGGAATGAATGAACAGATGACCTCATTTTAGAAAATAGGAGAGTGGAACAAGAAAGAGTTGAGGTACGACATCCCCCACTTTGGTGGTATCTGACAGCATCTTCCTCCACTGTCTTCGAGAACGTGGCAGAAAAACTTTCATATAAAACAAATCCTTGATGACCTAAAGTACAAGAAGTGAGAAAGATAAGAAAAAATTTGAGTTTAATGGTTTCTGATTATTATTATTTTTCTTTGTTAAAGAACAGTGGGCCATTTGTTCATTGGAAACACGGCTGTCAGTTTAAATTATGCCCCTGTTCAAATGAATTGATATTGGATAATGAGGTCTCGCTGAATAGCTACATATAATTTTGTCACTGAGCTAAAAAATTCCAATTGCTCTAACCTCTTCTTGTAAATTCTATTTTCTGGGCTCTTAATCACTCCTTTTATTCTTATATGAGATTGAATAAAAATGCAACACTTATCATAGGATGACTTTTATAGGAACATCTTTCCAGTGCTCACATTTCTATACACCATGCCATTGGTGACTCTTGCATCAGAGTTAGTCTTGGATGCCATACTAGGAAATTTTCTACTTCCGTAATATGTGAATTGTCTCTAACTTTGTCTTAATTTGTGAGCCCATAAGTACAACATAGATATTTTCAAGCATATAAATAGTTACCATTAACCAAACTAAGCATTAAGTTGGTAGATGGACTTTTCTTATTTTCAATCTAAATATATTTTCCATTAGCAAATCCTGTTATCCACTCACCTACCTGGAATTTACTGTTTTTATATCGGTAACAGTTCTAAGTGAAACACTTTCACAGAAATGAAAGAAAGCCCAGAAGAACTCATTGTGTCCAGTATCAAGACCTTCAAAATACCAGAAATTAGCTGGGTGGTGGTAGCACATGTTTTTAATCCCTACACTGCGGAGGCAGAGATAGGTGAGTCTCTGTGACTTTCAGGCCACTCAGATCTCCAGAGCTACCTCAAGGACAGCCAGGGCTAGAAACCCTCTTGAAAAAATAGACAAGCCAGAAAAAAATCCAGAAATTATAATAGATGATAATTAACACAAAGATAGATGGATAGTATACTACAAGGACACAAAAATTCTCCAAGTGCCTTTGGATTCAGGTATCTTGGAGGATAGACAGAAAAAACAGGATAGAACATAGGGTTGGACTGCTACTGAATGGTTTAATAGTAACATACAAATGCTGTATATTAGTTACTACAATGAAAGGACTCTAGGACTGAATAAGACCATTTTATGTTTGCTTTGCCATGATAAAGGACAATAATTGATGTTGTGGTCTTCTCATATGAAAAGTACTGTATTCAGTGCTGGAAACAGAACAGAATATCAGATAAGTATAGCAGGGACTTATTGTCTAGAGGAGTAGATGTATAGTTATACTGATGATCAAAATCAACTTGATCTATTTTTGGCTCAGTTTAGTCTCAGTTTGTTTCTATTGGTCTAGTTTTATCATTAATTATACATTTAACCCTCCAAAGAGCCCAGTTTAGATGATAACAATTAAGTGGTCATTTATGTCATGATATGATGTGACAATTGTTGGATAAATAGAGTTCATATAGGGCACAATGTGAGTTTGGGAGAACACTAAGAATGAATTTCCAACCTAGTTGATGAATCAGTACACTGATTTAACAGTTGACTGATATCTAGAATTTTCCAAATGAAATTGATGTATGTGTGTGTGTGTGTGTGTGTGTGTGTGTGTGTGTGTATGGTGTGTCTAGAATGCTTTTAGCACATTCTTAGGTGAAAGAACCTGCCAGAATGCATATGTGGAATTCAGAAGTCAACCTGGGTTAATTTGCCGTTTCCCATTTCCTTCCAAGATATGGGTCTTGGGGATTAAATTCAAGTTTTCAGCCTTTGAGGCAAACACCTTTATCCACTGAGCATATTTCCTATACCCTTGGTGAGTGTTTTAATAGCCTGATCCAAGCAAGTATTGATAACTAGGTTAAACTAGGGTGGAAATAAAGATGCCAAATGGGAAATCTAGTTGTGTCCAGGAGGAGTCAGTTTTTCTCCTATGTAATTAAGGAAGATACACAATCAATAGTGGATGCCTTCAGAGAGGAAATAATGTCAATTGATTTCCAAGATGAAACAGGTCTAGATTCTGGCCAGACTGCTAGAAGAATATGTGGGCTGAGATCAAAGAGATTTCTGAAGGCACTCAAGTGAAAATCTGACATAGAATTTCTTGCAGAATCCTGAGTTAGTCAAGCAAATATGTTTGTGGATGTGTAGAGGCACATGAAAGTTCCTCAACTGGAATGAGTTGAAGTGTTTTTCCTCATTAAACAGTTTTAAATACCCTCAAGGAAGTAAACCGAACAAGTGAACTTCGAAAAGCAAAACATAATTGAAGATTTATTGAATTGGCAATCACAATACATGGAATGAAAAAAGAATTCTCAGATTATGAGGTTAGAGCAATGTTCCATCAGCCCAGTATTCCATAGAACTAAAGAGGAAGGGGCCAAGTATGTAGCTTTTCTTGCTTCTTCATTTGTTACTCTCAACTTTCAAGACAAGTAAGAAGAAAAATGGTAGGTTCTAGGATGGTGGCTAACATGACATCTCAATGGCTAAGACTGGAAGAGAGGAGAAATTTATAGGTATATGAATAGTATATGTTTGGGTGTGTATTTATGTATATATAATATAGGTAGGTAGATAGGTGGGGAGATAGATAGATAGATAGATGATAGATAGATATATAGATAGATAGATAGATAGATAGATAGATGGATAGATAGATAGATATCTCACATCTCTATAGGCTTGGTACTGAGTGTTTGATGTGTAACACCCTCCATATTCCAGAGAAATCCAGGGGTAGATATGATTGGTGAGGCTGTGCCTTAGAATAAGAATAAGGGTTTGCTTCAGATGTTGCTCTCATACAATAGATGATGGGTCAACTAAAGACTGGCTTAGCTAAACTCCAATGAATGTCACTCCTTCTGTTCATTTTTCACAATATCTCTAGAGTCAAAGAGATGAGTATTATTTGGTACATGAAGTTACTTGAAGAATAGGAGATTCCAGATAGAAAGACTAGGATGACTTTAGGTATCACACTGTTGATGAAAGTAGATAAGGCAATTTTCCATCCCTGTCAGAAATAGCTTCACACATTACATAATATATTTCAGAAGAATAAACAAAAAGTGAAATGAAGAGCTAAACAGAGAAGATAATTGTGGACAACACACATGAAAATCCATCCTTGGCCTTGAACCTGTTGGAATTTCTGCTTACTAAATTGACAATAATACCAAATTGCGCTCTAAATCAGTATTTCCATACCCAGTGAAGTACCAACTAGACCTCATCTAGAAGTTTCTTGGTACAATAGATGGCACCTAATGCAGAAAATCACAACTTTCCAAAGTCCAGCAAATAAGCATCTTTGGAGTCATGAGTCACACATAGGACATCTGTATGACAGCCTTTTTAAAGGCTAAGGAATCATTGAGGAAGAAAGAACATAAAGATTTTAAAAGCCAAAGGTCAAGAAAGACTTTGGCAAAATAATGTCTCCTGAATATGACAAAATTAATGTACTCATGAACTCAGAGATGCTGCATAAGATCTACCTGAGAACAATGCAGTAAATATCCTGGCAATGATGCTAGGAAAGGACCACAAGACTTCATCCCCAGTCATGGAGCTATTGGCACTTGATGGTTTCTGGTACATGGGGGGCATTGTCATTTATTTATTGAGTTGTGTGTTTGTTTATTTGTTTGTTGATTACTTTTACATCAGGACCACAGTCTTCCTTCCCTCCTCTCCTCCTGCTCCCTCGCCCTCCCCGTCAATCCACTCCTCCTCAGTCATCACTCAGAAAAGGGCAGGCCTCCCATGGACTTCAGCAAATCATGTCATATCAAGCTGCCCTAAGACCAAGCACCTCACCTTGTATTCAGGCTTGGCAAAGCAATTCAGTATGAAGAGTAGGTTCCCAAGAGCTAGTCAAGGCACCAGGGACAGCTCCTTCTCCCATTGCTAGGATTACCACATATAGACCAAGCTATGGAACTGTCACATATATGTAGAGGACCTAAGTTGGTACTATGTAGGCTCCCTGGTTGTTGGTTTAGACTCTGTGAGTTCTCATGATCCAGGCTAATGGTTTCTATGGGTTTTGCTGCTATGTTTCTTGTCCACATGTTTGATAAAAATCTCTGGTGCCTCTCTTTAGCAGCATTCTCCAAGCTTGACCCAATGTTTGGTCATGCATCTCTGAATCTGCCTCCATTAGTCACTAGATGAAGGCTCTCCACTGACAACTGAGCAATCACCAATCTGATCACAGGAGATGGCCAATTCAACCTATGCATCCATTGCTGCAAAGAGTCTTAGCTGGGGCCATCCTTGGAGACTCTTGGAATAAAGCGCAAAATAATCCCACACCAGTTTGGATTCAAAGGGTTATTTATTTGAGGGGAAAAACTTACAGAACACCGTCCTACACGACAGCCAGGAAAGGAGTCTGGTTGCTGGAGCAAGAGAGTGAGCAGAGGGATGCTTCTGCTTTTTAAAGAGAAAGAGACCACACCCCAGTGGGCTGGTATCTCAGTGGCTATTGGCTGAAGGAGCGGAAGGAGCTCCCGCAGCACCTCCCCCTTTTGTTTAAGAAAGAGAGTTCTAAACCTACTATGAAATTATATACAATAAGAACAAATATCCTATTCTAACTAGCTTAAGTTTTGTATAATAAATAACTTGGCCAAGTCATGAGAGGAAAGTAACTACAGTTATCTAGTCTTCAACCCCATCAAAGATCTCAAAAGGGAAATAATGTTACCTGAGTAATTAGGAAGTGCAATCAAACACCTTCCAAAATATGTAACAAATCAAAGAGACAACTGGCTACCTGGGCAACCACCCAGAGTCACATTTGCAGCGTTGAAGCAACCAACTTTGGCTAAGGCCTAGAATAACTGACAGATTATTTTTAAAGGCAAGAATTTTTTCAAAACCGTCTTACCCTGTCTTGGCAAGATTTGACTGTTCTGCTTATCCATTTCCGTATACTATGTATTTTGTCAGTAGTTGAGGTATGGGAAGTTCCTTGCCCAGAGGCAGGTTTTGCCAAGAAGAAGACAATAAACTCCAAGTGGAGTGTCTTTGGTGCTCAACAATCTCTCGGGAATAGATCGGTATTGCCAGAAGCGATAGTGTCTCACTACCACAGAACTCTAAATTAGATTAAATGCCATTTTCTACAGCTCTTTGAAGAGGTTGAAGATTATTTATACAGAATATAATCTCTATGTATCTAAAGAAACTGATTAGTCTAACTATAAATATGACAAACATAGATGACTATTAATCTACAATTCTTCATACCTATCTAACTTAAAGACTAAGAAAATAAACAACTGTGCAATAAATGAGGACAATGACCTCCAAATGTAAACAATGTACAAGTATACACTGCAATATGGTAAATATATATCAATACATAAACAATATATAAATATCTTAATCAGAGGTAGAAATGTACACTGCAATATGGTAAATATATATATATATATCAATACATAAAAATGTTTTAAAAAGAGGTAGAAGCATGCATGCATACAATATTCAATATAATTTAATTTTGTATCCATATACAAGAATCTATGCCAATGTAATTATCTATAAACAATATAGATATCAATCACAAATACCAATCTATTAGCCCATCATTCCCTTTTTTTTTTCAAGAAGATCCCTGAGCCTATAAAATTCCTCCCCCAACTCTCAACCGTATACTAATTATAACCAACCCCTAAATGATGTCCCTAAACCAGAGGACAAACTTTCCTGGGAGAGGGGACGTCATCCTCTAGAATTAATTCCAGCTGTCATGGGGGCAACATTCTTTCCTAGCAATGCTGGGCTAGGAAGGTGTGCATCCAAGTAAACGAAGGTCCCCAAAAGCCAATACATGCAGAAGAGACAGGTCCCAGGGCTATTATCAATGGCTTCTCAGTCCGTCCCCATTGGCACCCATATTAAGAGAGTCCGGTTTGATCACATGCTCATTAAGTCCCAGTCCAGCTGGATTTGGTGAGCTCCCATTATATCAGGCACACTGTCTCAGTGGGTAGACCAACCCCTCGCAGTCCTGACTTCCTTGCTTATCTTCTCCCTCCTTCTGCTCTTCAACTGGACCTTGGGAGCTCAGTCCATTGCTCTGATGTGGCTGTGGGCGAAATTTCTATGGTGATATTCAAGATATCCATCAATGTGACTATGGGACAAGGCCAGTTCAGGCACCCTCTCCTCTGCTGCCCAAAGACCAAGCTGGGGACATCCCCGTGGACACCTGGGATCCCTTCTAGAGCCAAGTCTCTTACCCACCCTAAAATGGCTCCCTTAATGTAGATATCTTCTTCCCTGCTTCAATATCTGCTCTTCCTCCATCTTCACCCTCCTACTCCTCCAAGTTCTTCCCAGTCCTTCCCTTCTCACTTCTCCTTCCCCCTCTACCATTTTCCCAACCTCACCACTACCACTACCCCTACCCCCGTGCTTTCAACTTTTGCCTGGCTATCTTGTTTGCTTCTAATTTCCAGGAGGATCTATATATGTTTTTCTTTGGGTTCACTTTGATATTTGTCTACTCTAGGCTTGTGAACTATAGGTTTAATGTCCTTTGTTTATGGCTAGAGTCCACTAATGAGTGAGTACATACCATATTCACCTTTTTGGGTCTGGGTTATCTCACTAAGGATAGTGTTTTCTATTTCCATCCATTTGCATGCAAAATTCAAGATGTCATTGTTTTTTACCGCTGAGTAGTATTCTAATGTGTAGATGTTCCACACTTTCTTATCCATTCTTGCATTGAGGGGCACCTAGATTGTTTCCAGGTTCTGGCTATTACAAATAATGCTGCTATGAACATAGTTGAACAAATGCTTTTGTAGTATGATTGGGTTTCTCTTGGGTATATTCTCAAGAGTGGTATTGCTGCATCCTGAGGTAGGTTGATTCCCAATTTCCTGAGAAACAAGCACACCAATTTCCAAAGTGGTTGCACAAGTTTGCATTCCCACCAGTAATGGATGAGTGTTCTCCTTTCTCCACATCCTCTCCAGCATAGGCTATCCTTGGTGTTTTTGATTTTAGCCATTCTGACAGGTGTAAGATGGTATCTCAAAGTTGTTCTGATTTGCATTCCCTTGATGGCTAAGGAAGTTGAACATGATGTTAAGTATCTTTTGGCCATTCAAACTTCTTCTCTTGAGAATTCTCTGTTTAGATCATTTCCCCATTTCTTATTGGGTTATTTAGAATTTTAATGCCTATTTTCTTGAGTTCTTTATATATTTTGGAGATCAGACCTTTGTCTGATGTGGGGTTGGTGAAGATATTCTCCCATTCAATAGGATGCCTCTTTGTCTTATTGACAGTGTCCTTTGCTTTAGAGAACCTTCTGAGTTTCAGGAGGTCCTGTTTATTCATTGTTGCTCTTATTGTCTGTGCCACTGGGGTTATACATAGGAAGTGGTCTCCTGTGCCCATGTATTGCAGGATACTTCCCACTTTCTCTTCTATCAGGTTCAGTGTGGTCAGATTTATATTGAGGACTTTAATCCATTTGGACTTGAGTTTTGTGCATGGTGATAGATATGGATCTATTTTCATTCTTCTACAGGTTGACATCCAGTTATGCCAGCACCATTTGTTGAAGATGCTTTCACTCTTCCATTGTATAATTTTAGCTTCTTTGTCAAATATGAGGTGTTCATAGGTTTGTGGGTTAATATCCAAGTCTTCAATTCGATTCCATTGGTCAATGTCTCTGTTTTTATGCCAATAGCAAGCTGTTTTCATTACTGTAGCTCTGTAATAGAGTTTGAAGTCTGGGATGGTAACACCTCCGGAAGTTCTTTTATTGTATAGGATTGTTTTGGCTATCCTAGATTTTTAGTTTTTCCATATAAAGTTGATTATTGTTCTCTCAAGGTCTGTGAAGAATTTTGTTGGGGTTTTGATGGGGATTGCATTGAATCTATAGATTGCTTTTTGAAGAATTGCCCTTTTTACTATGTTGATCCTACTAATCCAAGAGCATGGGAGATCCTTCCATTTTCTGGTATCCTCTTCAATTTCTTTCTTCAAAGACTTAACGTTCTGGTCAAATAGATCTTTCACTTCCTTGGTTAGAGTTACCTCAAGATACTTTATGCTATTTGTGGCTATCGTGAAAGGTGATGTTTCTCTGATTTTACTCTCTGCTTCTTTATACTTTGTGTATAGGAGGGCTACCGATTTTTTTTGAGTTGGCCTTGTATCCTTCCACAATACTGAAGGTGTTTATCAGTGTAGCAGTTCTTTTGTAGAGTTTTTGGGGTCACTTATATACACTATCATATCATCTGCAAATAATGAAAGTTTGACTTCTTCCTTTCCAATTCGAATCCCCTTGATCTCCTTAAATTGCCTTATTGCTATTGCTAGAACTTCAAGCACTATATTGAAGAGATATGGAGATAGTGGACAGCCTTGTCTTGTTCCTGATTTTAGTGGAATGTCTTCAAGTTTCTCTCCATTTAATTTGATGTCAGCTGTCAGCTTGCTGTATATTGCTTTTATTATATTTAGGTATGAACCTTGTATCCCTAATCTCTACAAGACCTTTATCATAACGAGGTGCTGAATTTTGTCAAATGCTTTTTCAGCATCTAATGAAATGATCATATGTTTTTTTCTTTCAGTTTATTTATATGATGGATTGCATTGATAGATTTTCGTATGTTGAACCAGCCCAGTGTCTATGGGATGAAGCATGCTTGATCATAATGGATTTTTTTTGATGTGTTCTTGGACTCGGTTTGCCAGTATTTTATTGAGAATTTTCGCATTGATGTTCATTAGTTAGATTGGACTGTAATTCTCTTTCTTGGTTGAGTCTTTGTGTGGTTTTATATCCGGGTAATTGTTCCTTCATAGAAGGTGTATGGCAATGACTCTTCTGTTTCTATTAAGTGAAACACATTAAGGAGTATAGGTATCAGATCTTCTTGGAAGTTCTGGTAGAATTCTCCATTAAAACCATCTAATCCTGGGCTTTTTTTGGTAGGGAGGCTTTTGATGACAGCTTCTATTTCCTAGTGACGTATAGGTCTATTTAAGTTGTTCACCTGGTCTTGTTTTAATTTTGGTATATGGTACTTATCTAAAAAATGTTGATTTCTTTTACATTTTCCAATTTTGTGGCATACAGGCTTTTGTAGTAAGATCGAATGATTCTCTGAATTTCTTCTGTGTCTCTGGTTATGTCTCCCTTTTCATTTCTGATCACATTAATTTGCATGTTCTCTCTCTGCCATTTGATTAGTTTGGACAGGGGTTTGTGGAACTTGTTGATTTTCTCAAAGAACCAGCTCTTTGCTTCATTGATTCTTTGGATTGTTTTCTGTGTTTCTATTTTGTTGATTTCAGCCCTCAGTTTGATTATTTCCAGTCTTCTACTCCTCCTGGGTAAGTCTGCTTCTTTTTTTTTCCTAGAGCTTTCAGGTGTGCTGTTAAGTCACTAATGTTTGCTTTCTCCATTTTCTTTATGTGGGCACTTAGTGCTATGAACTTTCCTCTTAGCACTACTTTCATAGTATCCTATATGTTTGGGTATGTTGTGTCTTTATTTTCGTTGAATTCAAGGAAGACTTTGATTTCTTTCTATATTTCCTCCTTGATCCAGGGGTGGTTTAGTAGTTGACTGTTCAGTTTCCATGAGTTTGTAGGCTTTCTGGGGGTAGAATTGTTGTTGAATTCAAACTTTATTCCCTGGTGATATGATAGTACACAGGTACAACAATTTTCTTGTATCTGTGGATGTTTGCTTTGTTACTGATTATGTGATCAATTTTCGAGAAGGTTCCATCAGATGCTGAGAAGAAGGTATATTCTTTTCCATTTGGTTGGAATGTTCTATAGATGTCTGTTAAGTCCATTTGGTTAATTACATCTGTTAGTTCATTACATCATATTTCTCTGTTAAGTTTCTGTCTGGTTGACAGTCCATGATGAGAGAGGACTGTTGAAATCTCCTACTATTAGTGTGTGGGGTTTGATGTGTGCTTTGAGATCTAGTAATGTTTCTTTTACATATGTGGCTGCTTTTATATTAGGGGCATAGATATTCAGGATTGAGACTTCATCCTGATGAATTGTTCCTGTTATGAGTACAAAGTGTCCTTCTCCATCTCTTCTGATTGATTTTAGTCACATCTGCTTGTTTCTTAGGTCCATTTGATTGGAAAACCGTTTCCCAGCCCTTTATTCTGAGGAAGTGTCTGTCTTTGATGTTGAGGTGTGTCTCTTGTAAACAGCAGAATGTTGGATCCTGTTTTCATATCCATTCTCTTAACCTGTGCCTTTTGATAGGTGAATTGAGTCCATTGATATTAAGTGATATTAATGACCAGTGGTTGTTAGTTCCAGTTATTTTTTTGATGGTAGTGTTTGTGTGTTTCCCTTCTTTGAGTTGTTCTTGTGAACGGTTGTCAGATGTCTGTGCTACTGTGGGTGTTGGTGGCTTCCTTGGTTTGTGGTTTTCCTTCTATTACTTTCTGTAAGGCTGGGTTTGTGGCTACATATTGTTTAAATCTGTTTTTTTCCTGGAATATTTTGTTTTCTCCATTGCTGATGAATGCAAGCTTTGTTGCATATAGTAGTCTGGGCTTGCATCCATGGTCTCTTACTGTCTGCAGCATATCTATCCAAGACCTTCTGGCTCTCATGGTTTCCATTGAGAAGTAGGTGTCATTCTGATAGGTTTACGTTTTTATGTTACTTGACCTTTTTCCTTTGCAGCTCTTAATATTCTTTCTTTATTCTGTATGTTTTGTGTTTTGATTATTATATGGTGAGGGGATTTTTTTTTGATCCAGTCTATTTGGTGTTCTTTATGCTTCTTGTACCTTCATAGGAATATCCTTCTTTATGTTGGGAAAGTTTTCTTGTATAATTTTGTTGAATATATTTTCTTGGCCTTTGAGCTGTAATTCTTCTCCTTCTTCTACCCCTATTATTCTTAGGTTTGGTCTTTTCATGGTGTCCCAGATTTCCTTGATGTTTTGTGTTAAGAATTTGTTGGATTTGTTGTTTTTTTTTAAATCAATGAGTTTATTTCCTCTATAGTATCTTCAGCATCTGAGATTCTTTCTTCTATATCTTGTATTCTGTTGGTTATACTTGTCTCTGTAGTTCCTGTTCATTTACCCAGATTTTCCATTTCCAGAGTTCCCTCGGTTTGTGTTTTCTTTATTACCTCTATTTCAATCTTCAAGTCTTGAACTGTTTCCTTCACCTGTTTAATTGCTTTTTCTTGGTTTTATTGGGTTTCTTTGAGGGATTTATTTATTTCTTCCAGCTTTTTGTTTGTCTTCTCCTCCATTTCTTTAAGGGAGTTTTTCACTTCCTCTTTAAAGGTCTCCATCATTTTCATTAAGTAACGTTTAAAGTCGTTTTCTTCTACCTCTTCTGTCATAGGGTGTTCAAGTCTTCTTGTTGCGTGCTCACTGGATTCTGGTGTTGACATGATGCTTTTCATGTTGTTGGAGGAATTTTTGCTTTGGCACCTGCCCATCTCTTCCTTCAAATACAGCCAGCAGAGTCTTGGCGTCTTGATCCAATCTTTGCTGTGAGTGACAGTGTTCTTGGAGAATTTTCTTAGTCTGTCCTCTCTTAGGGCCTCAGGGTACTGGTGGATCTAAGGACTCCAAAGATGGAAAGGAGTGCCCTCTGGCTGGATTTCCTCAATGCAGGAGCAGGATCTGTTACTGGGCCAAGGACCTAGCAGACAATAGGGCAGGTTTGGGGGAGGCAGGGTCTTGTGGAACAAAGAACTCCCAGCAGCCAGAGCTGGAGGTGCCCTGCACTCCATTCCGGGGACCTTCCCACCTGGCGGGCACACACTCACCCCTCTGGATGGAACTCCTCAGCACAGGAACAGGGACTCCTGGTGGTCCAAGGACCCACAGAAAAAAGTGCAAACTTGTGAGGACAGGGTCATGTGGGACAAAGAAGCCTTGCAGCAGTAGCTGGAGGTGCCCTACACTCCCTTCTGGGGGCCTTCTGGCCAGGCAGGCACACACTTACCCCTCTGGATTGATTTCCTCAGCACAGGAACAGGAACTCCTGGTGGGCCAAGGACCTTGCAGACAAAAGGGTGAACTGGGTGGGGGGGAGGGCAGGGTCATTTGGGACAAAGAAGCCCCTGCAGCAGGAGCTGGAGGTGCCCTGCACTCCCTTCTGGGGACCTTCCGGCCTGGCAGGCACACACTCACCCCTCTGAATCGATCTCCTCAGCACAGGACCTTGAACTTCTGGTGTTTCAAGGACCCCACAGAGGAAAGGGCAAACTTTGGTGGGGCAGGGTCATGTGGAAACCTGAAGCTATATTAATTTTGATGGTATCCACAATTTTTCTTCTCCTGTGGAAATAGCAAAATCCCTTCCACAACGCAACACATCTCCTGGCTTCCATTGCAAAGTCAGCACGTCCTTGAAATAAACTGGTTGATTTAATTCAGCAGATTTTTTCCATTATCCAGTGTCTTTCTGCTGTTTTTGTTCCTTTCTCATTAGCATTAAGAAAATTCAAGGTTAATAAGGCATTATGTAATCTACTTCTGGGCGCATTTTTCACCCCTTTCTGTTTGTTTAACATATCCTTTATAGTTCGATTTGATCTTTCTATGACTGCTTGATCTGTAGGATTGCATGGTATACCCGTAACCATATAATATTAAATGCTTAATATTATAATAAGCAAAAAACCGTTTCATTTTCCTAGAGACATAAACTGAACCATTATCTGTTTTTATTTGTGCAGGTATACCCATGATGGCCATAACTTCTAATAAATGTGTGATTACTGAATCAGCTTTTTCTGAGCTTAAAGCAGTTGCCCATTGAAAGCCTGAAAAAGTGTCAATGGTGTGATGTACATATTTTAATTTTCCAAATTCTGCAAAGTGGAACACATCCATCTGCCAGATTTCATTCCTTTGAGTACCATTTGGGTTAGTCCCTGCAGGTAGCCATGTTTGGTTATATAAAGAGCAAGTAGGGCATCCCTTTATAATGTCCTTAGCTTGTTGCCATGTAATGGAAAACTCTTTCTTTAAACTTTTGCTATTGACATGATGTTTTTTATGAAATTCTGAGGCCTGCAACATGCTTCCAATCAATAATTGATCAATTTCTGGATTCCCTGTGCTAGAGGACCTGGCAAATCCGTATGGGACCAGATGTGTATTATGTACATCAGACTAAGCCTATTCCTGATTATGTCTTGTATCTGGATAAACAATGAAGTAAACTCTGCATCACCTGGTATAAATTCAGCGGTTTCAATATGCAAGATAACTCTTTCTGCATATTTTGAATCCATACCTATATTAAGAGGTTCTTTAAAATCCCTTAGCACCATAAGAATGGCATATAATTCTGCCTTCTGGACAGAAGTATAAGGGCTTTGTCCCACCTTACTCAATTCGTCTGATTTGTAACCTGCCTTTCCTGATTTATTAGCATCAGTATAAAATGTATGGGCTCCAGTTATTGGAGTATTACGTACAATTTGAGGAAGATCCAAGAAGTTCTCTTTATAAGGTTAAGTCTACCACTTTTGGGATAGTTGCAATTAATTTCTCCCAGAAAATTAGTACAATCCCTTTGCCATGGTTCATTGTCTTCCCATAACCTTTTTATTTTATCAGTAGTGAAAGGCACAATAATTTCTGCTGGGTCTATTCCTGCTAGTTGACACAATCTCAGTTTACCTTTTATAATTAATTCAGAGACCTTTTCTATATAAGTTTTTAATTTTTTACTTGGTTTGTGTGGTAAAAAGATACATTCTAAAATAATATCTTCCCTCTGCATTAAAATTCCCATAGGAGGAAATTCTGGAAGGCAATATGACTAGAATACAACTAAGATTTGGATTCACCCTATCCACATGTGCCTCCTGTAACTTTTCCTCAACCATTGTCAGTTCCTTTTCTGCTTCAGCTGTTAATTCTCTGGGACTATTCAAATCTTTATCACCATCTAAGGTTTTGTTTAAATGAATTATTAGATCAGGTGTTATTCCAACAGCTGGTCATAGCCTGGAAATGTCTCCTAACAAACTTTGAAAGTCATTAAGAGTCTGTAATCGGTCTCTCCTAATTAGTGCCTTTTGTGTCCTAATTTTCTGTAACCTAGGTAATGAACAGAATCTCCTCTTTGAATCTTTCAGGAGCAATTTGTAATCTCCATTTAGGCAAAACTATATTTACTTCCTCAAAGACTCTTTCTAAAGTATCTATGTTTGAATCAGATAGCAAAATGTCATGGTAAATTATAGACTTAGGGAATTGCTTACATATTATTTCCAATGGCTGACTTAAAAAGTATTGACACAGGCTGGGGCTATTGAGTATCCCTGTGGAAGGACAATCCACTGGTATTTCCTAGTAGGCTGAGAGTTATTATAAGTATGCACTGTGAAGGCAAATTTCTCTCTATCCTTTTCTTGTAAAGGTATAGTAAAGAAGCAATCCTTTAAATCAATAACTATAAAAGGCCATCCTTTGGGTAACAGAAAAGGCAGAGGAATTCCAGACTGTAGAGGGCCCATAAGTTGAATTCCTTGTTGACAGCCCTTAGATCTGTCACCGTTCTCCATTTACCAGATTTCTTTTTTACAACAAACACAGGAGAATTCCAAGTGCTAGTTGACTCCTCAATATATTGAGCATCTAATTGCTCCTGTACCAATTGTTCTGAAGCCTGCAATTTTTCTTCAGCTAGAGGTCATTGTTTAACCCATATTGGCTTCTCAATTAACCATTTTAAAGGTAGGGCTGTTGGTACCTCTAAAGGTTTGTTAGTTGCTTTATGTTCTTGTACAGCCTGAATGGTTGGTGACCTTTGTGCATAGTACCTTATTACATCCTTCCCAGAATTATGAGTTCCTGGGACTGCAGGAATGTTAATCTGGGTAATCCATTGCTGTAGCAGTTCACGGTCCCATACATTTATTACAATATCAGCTACATATTGCCTTAGCTTTCCTCTTTGACCTTCTAGCCCAATACAGTTAACCCATCTCGTGCTTTGTTTAACTCGAGATATGGTTTCAATTCCTAGTAATTAAACATCTGCCTCTTGAAGAGGCCAATTTGGATGCCACAATTCTGGAGTGATGATACTCACATCCGCTTCTGTGTCTATCAAGCCAATAGTCACAATTCCATTTATACGCACTCTCAGCTTTGGTCTCTGATCATTTATAGAAGTTTGGCAAAATATGTGCTTCTTATTTCCTATTTGAATTTCTGACTTATCCTCCAAATTTGAGCCATCATTTATAACCTTATGGTCTTGCACAGAAGCTTCTAGAGTTTTTAATTTTCCTGATGTGACATGTCCTCCATGGTTACTGGGAATGACTGGGCCACTTTTGTCTTGGGGGCCTGTGAGAGGCCCCTCAGGGAGTTTCCCAATGGTATCGGGTTGCCTTGTCTGTCTGTTGTTGATCTGCATTCATTGGTTCAATGTCGTCCTTTCCCACCCCTCCTACATATATCTGAAGGCTGAGGTTTCCTATTCCTGCTATTTCCAGATGAACTGTCATTCCTATGAATTCCTTGCCTGCAATCCCTTTTTAGGTGTCCTAATTTACCACAATTAAAATATTTGTCAGGTTGATGTCCCCTCATCTCTTTGGAAACTGCTTCTCCTACCCAAGATTCGTCAACGTAATTAAAGGTCTGAAAATTCATGGTATGCTGGATCCATTCATCCATAGGTGCTGATCTAGACCTTAAAGGCCCAATTATCTTTTTGCAGTCTAAGTTTGCATTTTCAAAAGCCAGCGATTCAAGAATTAGTCGTCTAGCTTCTGAGTCTGTTACTCCTATGTTCAGAGCCTTAAGTAATCTTTGTAAAAAGTCAGTTTAGGGTTCTCCCTGTCCCTGCCTAACCCTGGTATATGACTCTATCTTTTTCCCTGATTCTGGTATCTTATCCCAGGCATTCAAGGCTGCTTTGTGGCATAGAAACAATGCTTCTTCATCATATATGGCTTGGACCTATGGATCAGTGTACACTCCTATACCACGAATTTGGTCCTATGAAACCTCCATGCCTTTTGCTCTTACTTGCTGTTCCATATGTCTGGATTCTTCTTTGAAATAAACTCCAAACATCAAGGAAGGTCCACCTTACAACATCACTGATGCTAACTGGGAGAAATCATGGGTTATAGCCCTGACATTAGAAGCCCAAGTTCTTATCATTCTTAACAAATGTAGAGTGCAAATAATTAATGAGGGCTTGCTTAATTTTCTTTAGGTCATTCATTCCTACTGGCATCCATCTAGTTTCTTTGCCTCCTTTGAGCCTTTAGAAGTTGACAATTGTCAGAATAAATTACAGGGTATGTCGCTAAAACCCTGGGTAAACCAGTTCTGACAGCTGATGGTGGCATTGTATATCCTGCCCTTGTATCTTCTCACCCAATTCATCAGCTCTGATAATTTCCTCAATCATTTCAAATCTCTTAATCATTGTCTCACCTAAGGCCTGAATCTCCTGACCTGAAAGGTTTCTAGTGATGGGGGGTTAGGGAGTGGTTCTAAAACCAAACATCAGGTGCCAGATAAAGTGTGAAACAATGCCACACCTGTTTGGATTCAAAGGGTTATTTATTTGAAGGGGAAAAACTTACAGAACACCATCCTACACGACAGCCAGGAAGGGAATCTAGTCACTGGAGCAAGAGAGCAAGTGGAGGGCTGCTGCTGCTTTTTGAAGAGAAAGAGACCATGTCCCAATGGGCTGGTATCTCAGTGGTTATTGGCTGAAGGAGTGGAAGGAGCACCCACAGCAATGGAAGTTTTCTTGCCTCAGGCTTTTACCCAATTCTATAAAGCCCCCTTTCCAGTAATCTCTCTCAGCACTGTTTGAACTGCCCACTCCCAACCTGATCCATCAAATTCCCATGCCCATCCAACCAGGATATCTCCTCTATTTCCCTTTCCCAGATAGGTCTATGTGTCCTCTCTTGGGACTTCTTTGTTATCTTTTCTCTCTGGGTCTATGGATTGTAGCACCATTATCTTTACTTTACAGTTAATATCCCCTTATGAGTGATTATACACCACATTTGTTTTTTCTGAGTTTGGGCTACATCACTCAGGATAATTTTTTTCTGGTTCTATCCATTTGCCTACAAATTTCATGATGTTGTTGTTTTTAATAACTGAGTAATACTCCATTGTGTAAATGTTCCATATTTTCTTTATCCATTTTTTTTTTTTGGTTGAGGGGCATCTAGGTTGCTTCCCAGTTCTGGCTATGAAATAAAGCTGCTGTGAACATAGTTGAATGTCACTGTGGTATGATTGAGTATCCTTTGGATATATACCAAAGAGAGGTATTGTTCCTAAATTTCTAAGAAACTGCCATATTGATTTCCAAAGTGGATGGACAGATTTTCACTCCCACCAGTGTGCAAGTTCTCCTTGCTCCACATCCTCTTCAGCATAAGCTGCCATTTGTGTCAAGTCCAAGTAGATAAAAAACCTCAACATAAATCCAGTTCCACTGAACCTTATGGAAGAGAAAGTAGGGAATATCCTTTGATGCATTGGCACAGGAGACAAATTCCTGAATATGACATCAATAACACAGACAACTAATACATAGGACCTTCCAAAACTGAAAAACTTCTGTAAGACAAAGGACACCATCAATAAGATAAAATGGCAGCCTACAGAAGGGGAAAAGATCTTCACCATCCCTACATCTGACAGAGGGCTGATCTCTAAAATATATAAGGAACTCAAGAAACTAGATATGAAAAATCCAAGTAAAAAATGGGATACTGACCTTAGCAGAGAATTCTCAACAGAAGACTTTCTTTTCAAAAATTTTTAAAAAACACTTAGGACATCTTATTTCTTACCATTGCTGTTTTAATGCTTCTGTCCTAAATATTAATTTCCCAAGGCTTCAATAGTAAAATATCAAAAGTTGAAAGTTTAATATATCAGAAATTACTTTTTTATAGTCTTGAACAGGAAAAGTCTGAAATAAAGATACTATTTATTCAAAAAAATCTTTTTTGATATTTTTTCTTTTTTTTCTTTTAAAAAGAAAACAAACTTTTTTATTTTATACACCAATCCCAGTTTCCACTCTTTTCCTTCTCCCATACCTTCCACCTTCACCCCCACTCCACCCCCTCATCCACTCCTCAGAGAAGGTAAGACACATTGCTTTGGGGAAGGTTCAAGGCCCTCCATACTATTTCTAGGCTGAGCAAGGTATCCATCCATAGAGAATAGATTCCCAAAAAGCTAGTAAAAGTAGGGATAAATCCTGGTGCCATTGCCAGTGACCCTGCAGTCTGTCCAAGCCATAGTGCTCTTACCCACACTCAGAGGGACTAGTTTGGGTCTATATTGATTCCCTCACTGTCCAGGTGGAATTGGTGAGCTACCATTAGCTCAGGAAAACTATTTCAGTGGGTGTCCCAATCATGGTCTTGACCTCTTTGCTCATGTTATTTCTCCTCGCACTCTTCAACTGGACTTTGAGAGCTGAGCCCAGTGTTCTGCTGCAGGTCTCTGCCTCTGTTTCCATCCAGTTTCTGGATGAAGGGTCTATGGTGATTTTAAGATATTCATCCTGATTGAGGTAAACCAGACCCAGAAAGATGAACATGGTATGTACTCACTCATAAATGGATACTAGTTGTAAAGGAAAGGATATTGAGCCTATAGTTCATGATCCTAGAGAAGCTAAATAACAAGGTGAAACATAAGAAAAAAAATCCATAGATTCACCTGGAAAGTGAAAATAGACAAGATCACCTGATAAAACTGGGAGCATGGAGATAGGGAGAGAAGGGAGGGTGGAAGAGGAAGAGGACAGGGGAGGAAAACTTGAGGGAACAGGATAGTCGAGAAGGAGGCAGGATAGAGATGAGAGCAAGGAAAGAGATATTTTGATTGAGGGAGCCATTATAGGGCTAGCAAGAAACCTGGCACTAGAGAAATTCCCAGGAACCCACAAGGATGACCCCAGCTAAGACCCTAAGCAATAGAGGAGAATGGGCCCCAACTAGCCTTGCCCTGTAGTCAGATTGATGAATATCTTATTCAAGGAATCTTAAGGATCAAATAATTTTCTTGCATTTTCCTATACACTGTAGACTCCTGGCCATTGTTGGAGTCTCTTGATTGAAAGTTACCCTTCTCTAGTCTTCCTCCATTTTCACGTGGGCTTCATCCTGGGTATGTCTTTGTGTTCTCTCTTTTTAAAAGGGCTCTGTATTAAAAGCTTCCAGATCAGATATTAATCAGCTGGGACCTCATCTTCTAAGTTAGCATACAGAGTAACTGATCTCCTTATGGCATCTCTATGCATAGTCTGGGTCAGTCCTCCCCTCCCACTCATCTCCCACGTCTACCTGCTTGCCCCCACTTGTACCAGCACACATCTCCCTATTTCTCTTTGCACTTTTATGTCACACGTGTTATAGTACCTTTCCTACATGGTTTTCTTGATACTCCTTCTCATGGCTCCTTTCCATTTCCATGACCTCTGAACCCCTACATTCTTCTATAACTACACATATATACAGATTATAAACTAGGTCTCACATATGAGAGATGGCATGAAGTACATTTTCATTTTGAGTCTGGGTTACCTCAGTTCATTAGTATTTTACAACATCATCCATTTTCCCACAAATTTCAGAATTCCATTTTGACGTTCATTATCCATTTATCTGCTCATGGGCATGTAGGCTGATTCCATTTTCTAACTATTGCCACTTGAGTGGAAGCTAACATGGTGGGACATAGAGCTTATGCTCAGGAGCAGTGGATCTAAGTGGTTTGGGAGTTCTATATCAAGCTTTCTGAGACCCTTCCACTCATTTCCAGAGTGGAGATACCCGTTTTTACTTCCATCAATAGTGAATAAGGATTCCTCTTTCCCCACATCCTTGCCAGCATAACTTGCCACATCCTCTGCAGCATAACTAATCAAAGCTGCAGAGACTCTGTGTATAAATCCATCCGTGTTCTAAGGTTCAGACTGCGCAAATACATCCACATTCTGAGATCCTGACCTTCCGAATACGTTCTCATTTTGAGTTTCCGAATACAATTTTAAGAGGGCTATGATTCTGCATGTCTATTTGTTTCCTCCTATGAGAAAATTACTACCCTATTCTCTCACTACCAAGTTGAATGTGTTTTAATAGAGGACTTTGGGTATCTGAGGGTGGGGCCACAGCACCTTCATCTTCATTTAGACAGTGTTTAGAAAAGTTGGAACACTGCAGGCATAAAATCATTTTACTGAATGAATGACTAGGAGACATGAAGGGAAGAAAGACAACTACAAATACGTCAGGATAATATTTGGCATATTGCCCTATACATGATTATAGAACCCTATGGCCCTGTCATCTACCAAATAACACTATTACAGAAACAGCAAATAAAAGTATGCTTCCTGTCCCTCACGAGAGTTTATAATGAGCTGAATATTGAGAAAATTGACATTACTTTCACTTTGATTCTTCCAAGTCTGTAGATAAAATAGACAATTTACGACTTCTATGTATTCCATTCTGCTTCTCATGATCTGCCTGTTTCAAGAGTGGTTACATCACACTGTGCTGTTTATTTCCTTGACTTGGCTAGCATCCCTTACTTTTGCACTCACTGTGCAAGACTTTTACTTTTCTTAAAGGATTTTATTTTCATACTTTGCTGCTCACCCACACTTAATTTAGGTCTTTTCCTCTAGTTCCAAAGGTCTGCAGAGTCTCTGACTTCACCTCAGTACCAGCAGTTGCCTTCTTCTTTGAAGTTGAGTATTCACTGGAAGAGAGATGCTATGTCTTTTGGCTCTGTGTCCTTATCCATGTCAGGAGACAAAAGCACAATTTGTCCTAATGGTCTTATGAGATAAATCTAATAGTTTTTATACATAAGGAATCAGTCTGTTCCTCTGCTCTATCTCAGAGGAAAATGAATCTAATTTTAGGTTAGATACTCAGAATTTCTATCCCTTAGAAGTGTCACAGGTATGTTTTGGGGTATAAAAGAACAAATGCACAGTACACAAATCACCTGGGGCAGGCAGGCGGCAGGCTGTCTTCCATCATTGACCCTGGACCCTTACAACATAACCTTCCTCTCTCCAGTCCCTGCCCTGATCACACTTTGAGTTCACAAAGCAAAATTTGTTTGTTTTTCATCTTGTTCCACATCCTAGAAGGGAGATCACTTTGATGGTTGTGCCAGAAACTAATTGTGTGGAGAACCAATTGTATGGGAGGATGGAGTCAGTGAGGCCAGTGGTTTTAGCATCCTGCAGAGAAGGGATGTACCACAAAAAGATATGTTTCCAGGGAAGATTCCAGACTTTCCGTCCTGCAGGCCTCTTAGGATGGGCTTTTCAGCTCCCCCACTGTCATTTTTGACTTTAGGTATGGAAGATACCTAAAGTTTGTTGTGCAAACGTTTAAAAAACACAAGTCTATCAGGTTACAATGTCTACGCTATGGTCATCCAGTGTGTGGCCAATGTGATATTGCAGAAGAATGTTTTCCTGGAGCCAGTTTAGCTGAATTCATGATCTTGGCTCTGCCACTGGTGATGTGACCTTTTTAATATTATTAACAATGATAATATTTTTTTAACTAAACACATACAATAAGCAAGTCCTCAAACTGATTGTTTCACCTTCATTGGCTTATTTCATGTCGATATAGGTCCCAGTGTAGATGATATAACACTGTTCCTATGTTTTACAATTAGAATAAAAATGCAGAGTATGAGTCACAAATTCTGAGCTTGTGAACTCAATGAAGGTCTAAATTCAGTCTTAGGGTAGGGTAAGGTTGCAGAAATTTACATGGAAAACAACCGTCAGATGCTACACCTTGCCAACCCTTGTTCCTCCATCTGGAAAATAAGGACATTCTTCCTAGTAATAAATAGCCTAAAAGGGTTGACTAAGTTTGTGACTGGTGTGGGAAAATGAGGAGCGTGTCACCTAAAACCTAGATTTTCAATTTGATCGTCAATGCTCTTTTCTCTTTGTCCTTTCCTCCTCCGCCCCTTCAAACTACAAACTTTAAATCTCACCTTAGAGACACTGGTTAGAGAACATTGTTGTTCTGTATGGCCACAGGGGACTGCTTATGATTTGTCCCAGTAGGCCAATGGTGCCGATTTGCCTCTTCCCAACTGGGGTCACAAGCCTAAATCTGTGAAGCAGATTCTACACAGCAGCCAGGGATTCCCTCTCTCCCTCAGACACACTCCACTGAGCGTGAGGCCCTGACGCATGTTGGCTGGAACAAACTCCCTGTTGTTCTCTGTTTCACAACGCCCTAATGAAATTTTGTTCACAGGGGCACTGATGGCTCTTACACAATTTCCCACTCCTTAAAAATTGAGAAACAAACGGATGCCTCCCACCCCTGTATAGCCCAACTGGGGAATCCAATCAATCCCATGCACCCGTGGAATTCCAAGGGGTGAAACTGAACCTAAGGCCCACTTCAGCCTTGTTTCCCTAGGGAATTCTTATTGGCTTGCTCTGTGTAATGTTCGCAATGGTCCTCCAGTGTTGGTACTCTGTTTGACACACAGGAGTATGAATCTTTGAAATAATCTGTAACTTACTTAATATCATGCATGTAAGGTTCGAGTCAGGACTGTCTGAATGTTGCATCCACAAGGAGTAGATCGGTCTATCAGACCAGGAGATTATATTTAGAAGATCTATCCATTTATCTATTTATAAGTATTTATTAAGAACCTAGCATGTGCCAAATATCAATGTTGGGAAAAAAGTACTTCCCGGTCCCAGAGAATACTTGAGAGTAAATAGGAAAGAGAAATAAAGAAGTACATGTATGTACAGAGTAATCTGTGATAGTCAGTACCAGGAAGGAAGAATAGGCATAAATGAGGAAGACAACTATGCTGTGGGACCATGGTCTTTTATCCTGTCACTTGTATTATTTTTAATAAAACACTAATTGGACAATAGTCAGGCAAGAAGTATAGGTGGGGTGACAGTGACCAGGCAGGAAGTAGAGGTGGGGCAATGAGAATTCTGGGAAGAGGGAAGTTTTAGTCTGCAGTTGTTACCCAGACAGAGAGGAAGCCAGACACAGAGCGAGCAAGATGTGACTGCCTTGGCGAAAAAGTTACCAAGCCACATGGCTAACACAGACAAAAATTATGGGCTAATATATTTTATAAGAGTTACTAAGAAGTCTGAGCTAATAGGTTTATGATTAATGTAGGCCTCTTTGTGTTTATTTGGAACTAAATGGTTGTGGGACCTGGTGGGACACAAACCACAGTCAACAAATGACGCCCACGTGGATAACTGCATCCACATAAAGCCTAAGAGTGCCTGGGAAGTAATTCTAGACAGAAAATAATAGAGTTAAGCATGGCTTATTGATAGCAGCATTTTCTCAGGTGGGCTCTGTTTGCTAGAGGCAAATGCAGAGGCTTCCTGACTCAACTTTAGCTGCAAAAACTTTGCAACCCTTTTAAGAGGCTCTGCTAAAAAACATTTAAATGGTGTTTATGAATAGCCTACAGCATGCTTTTGGTGGTTTCAGGGACCTTGAAACACCATAGAGTTCTGGCAATAAACATGGCTCCAGCCAGTACCTCTGCCATGAGGCTTGACTCTCAGAAAAAAGCTAGGAATGGGCTGGATCCAGCCGTCAAAGCCACAGCATTTATCCTAGCCATATCGCTTAGCAAATTAAAAACTCATGTGGTCAGAAAAAGAGATACAGGAAAGATAGATTCAAAGATGAAGAAAACCTCTAAATGATTTACTGTGTGTTTAAAAGTATATGTAGACTTGGAAGAAAAAAAGGATAAAGTCCTTAAAAGAAAAAAGAGAGTAGTTGGGTGTGGTGCCACACACCTTTAATCCCAACATTTGGGAGGCAGAGGCAAACAGATCTCTGTGAGTTCAAGGGGTGGTAGCACACACCTTTAATACCAACACTGGGAGGCAGAGGCAGGCAGATCTCTGAGTTCAAGGACAACCTGGTTTACAGAGTGAATTCTAGGACAGCCAAAGAAAAACAGAAAAACCCTGGCTCAAAATGCCAAAAACTAAAACTAAAAACAAAAGAAATAGAGGTTAAAATAAAGCCACATAAAGATGGAAAATACACATAGAGTCTGGATACTATATATTATTGTGTTGTCTTTGAATTGTATGACTGCTGAGGAAGGAATAACAGCTGCTAAAAGACATTTGATTATAAACACTGCTGGATTAATCCAAGATATGTATTTTGAAAATGCCTTAACTATAAAATTTAAGTCAAAAGATATGTTACTTTGGAGAAGAGGATTTGCTTTTGTTTCCACAGGAAATGAGAGGCTGTGGATTCATTCTGGGTTAAGAAAAATCAGGTTTGATCTAGGAAGACCACCTGAGAAACCTCCAATAGGAGCAGATGGCCCAGATGCCTGAGTTCTACATCCAGAACAGATTCAAGATGCTGCCAGAGATGATCAAATCTCTCAGGACTTGACCATAATTCTAAATTTTCTTTAGGTCCCCATAAGATTATCAGTGCCCAATCAGCAGGAAGTAGCCTGGAAAACCATGCCCACATTCCCAAAAAATGGACTATGAATATTTTCCTTTGTTTAGAATGTTGGTTACAAGTTGTTATGGATAATGGTCAAAAAATAGGTAAACAAAGGATATTAGATTCAGAGTTTTTTTTTAAGGGGGAAGCGTTGTGGGTCAATGGTCTTTTATCCTGTCACTTGTATTATTTTTAATAAAACACTGATTGACCAGTAGCCAGGCAGGAAGTATAAATGGAGCAATGAGAATTCTGGGAAGAGGGAAGTTTCAGTTTGCTGTCATCACCCAGACACAGAGCAATCAAGGTGTGACTGCCTAGCTGAAAAAGGTACCAAGCCACATGGCTAACACAGACAAAAATTATCGGTTAATATATGTTATGAGTTAATAAGAAGTCTAAGCTAATAGGCCAATCAGTTTATAATTCATGTAGACCTTGGTGTATTTCTTTGGGACTAAATGGATATGGGACTTGGTTGGACAGAAAACCTCAGTCAACACAATTCTGTTGTGGTGGCTTCTGAACAGAAATGGAAATGGAATGAAAGTATGATTCATGTGAGGTTTGGGAAGGACCAAACCAGGGAATGGACAGAAAATCACCTTCCCTCATGGAAGAATGTGCTTTGTGTACTGGAGTGTAATTGGAGGCTTCACAGGTAGTATCAAGAGGAAGGGAAGTAGGCTAAGTCAGTGACAGTACACATTATGAGGGCCCCCTACAATCTTTCTGAGGTAACTTGTTTTTGTTTTCTTAGAAAGATGAGCTGAAGATGAGCCATGATGTCACTTCAGTTCCACAAGAGTTTGGATTGCATAGGTGTTTCCCAGTCTAGTCAAACAGGGAATTCCCCAAGGACACTTAGAGAAGAAACTTCCTGGACTCCATCAGAGTCAATGGTCATTAGATCTGGGGCCCAGGTTCCATAGTGTGTCTGACATCCCGGTATGCTTGGCAACCACATCTGACATTGACTCACAACTTTTTCCTCTAAACCCCTCTGTTTATAGCCCAAAGTATATCTATGAGAAGGAGCTACTGATATAAATGAAATATTAGGGTATGCAAAGGATCCTGCCATTATTTATCTTAAACAAGCTCCCACTCCTTAGAAATTGAGAAATGAAAGGGTACTTCCAGCTCCTCTATAACCCGACTGGGGAGTCTAATCAATCCAGTGTTCCCTTGTAATTCCAAGTGGGTGAAAGGTGAAACTCAACCATTTATACATTTCATTCCGCATCCTAGAAGGAAGACCACTTATTGCTGTAAGCCAGTACTATATAATCTCATTACCCCCTCTTTCCTCACTTCTTTCAGTCTTCCTCAGATCACAGGGAAGAGGTTAAACAGCAGAAAAGAGCAAATTACTGTTTCAAATGGAAAAAGCTCTTGGATCAAACCTATCATTTTCTGTGTATTTTTGATGTCCAGCAAGTTGATTTGTTCAAACTAGAAAGTTACTCACTAAGGGACCTGCTTGATATTCTACTACCTTGTTCCAATTACTCCTTCTTGTGATAAGTTTAATCTATTCATCCAGATGCCATATTCTATTCCACACTCTCCTGTTCCAGAAAAATCTCAGTGACTTCTTAATAAAAGTGAAATCGCCTGCAAATACTCAAGGCTTTTTGTCCTCCTACATCCTTCTTTATACCAAACCCAGACAATCGCAAGATACTTGGAAACATGCTACATATTCAGAAGAGCCAAGTTCATATTTGACAACTGACAAGAACAGCTTCAGCTACTGAATTCATGAGTTGTGTTCCAGGTTGGGAAAAAAAATGCACACATAACCATATAGAATCCCTGGTATCTGATACTTCAGTCAAATTTCTTCCATCATAGGTTTCTCTTGAGTCAGTTAATGAATTTTTCCTTTAGAAAAATCATAAACTGTTTATTTTAGGCTTTGTGGTGCTTCTCAGATCTGGTGCCCTCTTGAGGAACAGACCTGGTCAGTTGTCCTCATCAACTTAGACAATAAAATCCGATATGGATAAGTTCAAAAGGACCACCATAAACAGGTTGCCTATGCATGCTTCAGCCTTGCCAGAGGATAAATTTCACTTTTGAATTTTGGTACTTCTCAGCTCTGCCATTGCTATGTGAAAGGAATCACAGACAAAATACAAAAGGATTAATCTATCTGCAAAACTTTACACAGAATCAGGAGCAGAGATAGATTTATGCTCTTTGATTCTTACATAAAAATACTTCATTTTGGGTTGATTTAGTGTTAGGGATCAAACCCAGGGCCTTAAACATAATAAGGAAACTTGTAGTATGAGGCACAGGCCACATTCCCAGTGCCCTGCTAGCTTAATTCCCAAAATAATTACACAGAAACTGTATTCATTGAAATACTGCTTGGCCCATTATCTCCAGCCCATTATTGGCTAACTCTCACATATTAGTTTAATCCATCTCCATTAATGTGTATCGCCACTTGACTGTGGCTTACCAGTGTTCATCTCAGGCAGGAGAAACATGGTGTCTGCCTGTCTGTCCTTCTTCCCAGAATTCTGTTCTGTCTACTCTGCCCACCTAAGGGCTGCCCTATCAATAGGCCAAGGCAGTCTCTTTATTCAACCAATGAAAGCAACAGAAATACAGAAGGACCTCCTACACCAGAAACTCTCAATCACTAAGCTGTATCTAAATTTTTGAGATGCTCTTTGATCAGAGCCCTAGATGCTCTAGAATCAACTGTAAAGTTATCCCCCTCTTTTCTAATGATAATAGGAGAACAACATCTCCTATTATCTCCTATTATAACCTGGTCCTTACTGTTTAAGTTAACCTGGTTGGCCAGCAAGACCCCAGGATCCACTTGTCTCCATCTCTTGCAGCTGAGGCACCACCACACCTAGCATTTGTGTGGATATATATATATATATGAGCTCAGGTGCTCACATTTGCATAGCAAGCATGATACCCATTGAGTCATTTCTCCAGTCCCTGCAGTCCTTTCCTCTAATTATAATAACTATATGTAAATCTCAAGTTAAATCTCAAATCACAAAGTGGATTCTCATATTCGTAAGAATATTAAAGGAGACGTGACATCTGTGGGTATTTGTAGAAGTGATCTGAGAATACACATAATGTGTTGTCATTTTTTTCTTATTTCTACTTTCAGAATTTTCACCAACATCCTTTATTTTCATGCCAGCTGTCAGGTGTAAGAATAAAATAATTCAATAAATTATAGCATTTCTTCTTGGGCCTCCCAAGTTTTAAGTTCTAGGGGTAAAATATTGTTCACTCATAATTGTTAGTACATATCTTTTAGTGAGCAAAATATTTGAAAACACAGCTCTGCTCTTTTAAGGATCAAATACCATTTGTATCAGCAAAATATAAGGTTGTGAAAATTTTATATCACTGAAGCTATTGTTAAAAATTGATCTCAGAGCTGGGGAAGTGACTCAGTGGTGAAGTGCTTGTTTATTTAGTCTATGGAATGTTGGGGTTAGGCCTCAGGAAAACTACAGGCACAGGTACACAGACAGACCCCCCACTCACGGATTTTAAATAAGTCCATCTAAGATAGATTCTGTCCAATAAATCAATTTAAAGAGAATAATTATATAGAGACCTATAACTTTTCAAAATTGGAGTCATAATTGAAACAATTACTGTAGCGAAGAAAATCCAAGATGAATATTAACAGGACAAATCTTCCTTCTATGCTGCTATACAAGATACTTAATCATAACCCTGGTTATGAGAACTTAAGGTAAACCAAGTGCGTATGTGTGTGTATCTTTATTATTTTATTTTCTTGCCATGTTGACAGTCGGGGGCACCTCTACATGCTAGGCAATCCCTCTACCACTAAATTGCATCCCAGCCCCACGAAATGTATATTAATTAGAAATTTCTTTTTTTTTTTAGTTTTTTTTATTTATTTATTTTTCCATACATTGTTTTGTTTTATTTTTTCCATTCAAGAACATAATTAAAGAAATAAAAATTTTTTTCCTTTCTTCCCCTTCTCCCGGTCCCCTCCCACTACCCCCCACCCCTCCTCCCTCCCCCTTCTTCCTTGAAAGAGGGCATGGTGCTCTGCCCTGTTAGAAGTCCAAGGCCCACCCCCATCCCTCCTGGCCTAGGAAGGAGTGCATTCAAAAAGACTCGGTTCTCAAAAAGTTAATACATGCAGAAGAGATAGG
>PVIU01004107.1:0-132510 GCA_004026605.1 Ondatra zibethicus
ACAAGGCTGACAGTCTGTGTTCACTCTTCAGGGCTTCCATAAAAATGAGAAAACTGACTCCACAAAGTTGTCCCCTGACCTCTACCTGTGCTTTGGGGCATTTGTCCCCCTCCCCCATGACAAAGTTTTTAAATTAAAACTGTTCTTAAAGAACCACACAATCAAGTTACACACAAAATTGCTTGAAAATCTCAATGTTCTGTGTTGGGCCATATTACTAGGTATCCTGGAGTACATGTAAGCCTACTAGTCACAGGTTGGGCACCCTAAAATAAGCACATGGGGTGACTCAGAGAAGGGTGATGGAGAGGATGCAAGAATGAGCTGGGCCGTTGTGAAAAAGTGGGTGTGAGGAGGTTCTTGGGGAAGAGGAAGGACCCTGGAGATACTAGATGAGGCAGCAGCAGGGCATTACAAAACCACTCTGTGTGGAATCTGCTGGGAGCACCATGCCACTGGTTGAATATCTGGGAGACTGTGTGATGCTGGAGACCTTTATGGACTCATTTCTCCATCTACAACACAGACTTCCTATCAGACCTCATTTTTTCCTTATCATTCCTATGAGTTTAAGGAAAATACAAGGTGAAAAGGGTTTTGTGTGGTCCTGGTCCTCTATGTAGATGGTACAAAGTGAGTTTTGGTAGCCATCATAAGCCCTTTATCTTTATGTCTGGTTCCCCACCTTGTAGCTCCCTTGGGTGGTGTGAGATTGCCATGCCCATTTTACAGAGTATGCCTCACCCTGACAGCTAGAACATCAGCATTGAATTTCTGCACCAACATAGCTACATAAATAGTGATGTGTGATAGGGTGAGTTGTTCTCATGTTCATGGTTGGGGATTAATTACGTGTATGATGTAGAGATTCCTGGGTTTTAAATACAGACCCCTCCACTTACCAGATATGTGGTGTTATTCCTTAACCTCTGGTCAGCCTCCATTTTGTGGTGGTTTAAATAAGAATGCACCTCATAGGCTCATAAATTTGAATGCATAGTCTCCAGAGAGTGGTACTATTTGAAAGGATTAGAAGGATTAGGAGGGGTGGCCTTTTGGAGGAAGTATGTCACTGCGAGTGGGCTTTGAGATTTTAAAAGTCCATGCTAGGCTCAGCATTTAACTACTGCTCCAGGGTCATGCATGCTGCCATGCTCCCCACCATGATGAAAATAAACTAAATCTCGGAAATTGTAAACACGTCCCCCAACTAAATGCTTTCTTTTATAAGAGTTGCTTTGGTCTCGGTGTCTCTTCACAGAAATAAAATAGTGACTAGAACAATTTCCTTATCTCAGTAGTAATTTTTATACCTCCCCACTAAGATTGAACAGTCAAAGGGCTTAGAATAACAGATGGAGCTGAGTAGGTAAATATGAAGTTATTATCCATATTTTAATGGTAAAATGACAGATATGCATAAGAGGAAAAGGCTGAAAGATTTCTAGTATTCTGCCCATTTTCCCTTCTGCTGAAACCAAGTCTGAAGCCCTGAGAACACTGAAGCCTCTTGCATCTCTTGGTTGCCCAGCAGCTGCTGCGCAGTGGATCTGCCACAACCATCTAATTCAACTCATGCACAGTTCCTTCTTCCATCAATGGGCCTTTTATAAAAATGTGAAATAGGTGATTTTTCATTTCCTGAAGCCTTGTCACTTTTTAGCATACGATCAAGAATTAAAAGTCTCAAGGGGTTAAAAGCTGTGTCATGAATCCAGAGATTAAATCAGGATTTAAATGCTAGTTTTGACAGATGCCTTGAACAACAGAAGTCAGATGTGCTAAACAGGTTGGGAGATTAGCAAATGTGTGCTCAAACTCTCTCCTTCAATGAGGATTCTTTGAGTTCAAGTGAAACACTGGTTGGAAATGTAACATGCTTTCCTCTGCTGTGGCAAAATAAAAATCTAATTAAGTCACAGAATGTGCCACTGAGAAATCTGTTGAAGCCATAACATGATTAACAAGCTAGGCATTCAAACAAGTGCTGTGATCACATGCAGACTCAAGCTGTCACAATGGAGGTTGTGGGGAAGGTCAGCACTGGGATTTGTATAAATCTAGTACCAATCACATGATATAAGTATTAGAATATCACCAAAGTATGGCACTGGAGTCATTGCTTCCTGATTCAGAGGGAGTGTGTGTCCCTCTAAGCTATCATGTGTGTGCATGTGTGCCCGTGCATGGGTAGGTAGGTGGTTTCTGAGATAAGGCTTCCTACAGCCCGGGCTATGGCCTCCTGATCTCTCTGACTCTCTACCTCTCGAGTTTGGGGATTTCGGTATGCACCACCATAACCAGATCAAAGGTACATTTGGAAATCAATTGGTGATGTTGGGAGGCAGTGTGGTGCCTTCAAGAGGCAGCGCCAAAAAGGAGGTTAATAGGTCACTGTGAGCCAGCAAGTTCCCAGGATTGGACTGGCTACAAATGTGCATTTGCCCTTCCCCTCTCTGGCTTCCATCTAACCACACAACATCCCTGACTCCCTTGGACTCCCAGCACAGTGACATCTGCCACGAAGGCCCTTGCCAGGACTAGTGCCATCTGTTTGGACTTTCAGCCTCCAGAACCTGAGCCAAATTAGCCAGTTTTCTTTATAAATTATCCAGACTTGAGTATTTTATTATGGAAACAGAGAGCAGACAGCACATTCTCCATTCAAAGATAAGGGTTTAAAATACTAGAAAGGAATCTCATTTTTACTTTCCAAGGGTCCCAAATCCTAGGCAGAGAATCTTCTCCCCCAGCTAGTGTGAAATTATGTCAGCAAGATATGAGGGTTTTGCTTTGTTTGGGGGTTTTGTTTTTGTTTTGGGTTTTGGAGACAGGATTTCTCTGTGTATCCCTGGCTGTCCTGGAACTCAGAGATCCACCTGCCTCTGACTCCTGAGTACTGATATTAGAAGTGTGTGCCACCACAGCCTGGCTTGGTATGAGGATTTTATCTGACTCAAAGTCCAGCACACATTCACTAAAGGGTATAGTTATTAAGAAAACTAACATGTGCTTAGCAACATATACAATAATCACTATGTTAATGGTTAACAGGGCAGAGTGTGAATTCAAGGCCACTGTCCTATTTCACTCACTTATTTACATACATACATCTAAGACCCAGCCTGGAAGAAAGATATGACCAGTCACCTGTAAATGACAGGAATACATCAAATTGATGAAAAAAATCTAGAAACCACATACTGGAAGTGTTTAAGCAGATGGGAATAAAGAAACAATAGGCTCTCAGCTCTGTAAGACTTGGGCAGAGGAGGGGAAGATTCAGAGACCCAGAGAAAAATTAATAAGATCATCTTGAATATGAAGATTCCCTCAAATATATTCTTTAATAACATATTATTCATAAGACAAATCTAGCCCAAAGAATTGCTTGTACCTAGGCACCATTTTATGAATTTATTATATAAAATACAATTATATGAGTATATTTTCTAGAATATATTTTGAATAAATTAATTATATCTAGTGAATTTATCATCTGAAGGCTACACTCTCATGGAATGTTCCTTTGAAGTTGTGCATAATTCCCACTCTGTTTCTCTCCCCCAAGGGTTTCTTCTCTCCACCTCCCTTGTTCTTCGCTATTCAGCTGCGGGCTTTGGTAACAAGGCGTCAGGGCAAAGATAAATTGAACATCCCTGAAGCTAATTCTACTAAGACAGAGGAAAACTCAGCCTACAAAAGTACCCTGTTATGCCAGGCATAATAGTTCATGCATTTAATCTCAGCATGTGGGAGGCAGAGGCAGAGGCAAGTGAATCTCTGTGAGTTCATGACTATGTTGGTCCGCATAGTGGGTTTCAGAACAACCAGAGCTACAAAGTGAGACCCTGTCTTGAGAAAAAAAAAGTACCCTGTTTTACATCATTTCAGTTTTGTAGAAATAGAGTAAACAATTGAACATCTTGCAAATTCAATTCTCTATCTATTGAGTTACATGAAAAAGGGAGAAAGGTGTGATATTTAGATGGCCATCAGGCCAGTGTGAACCCACTGTGAGAGTTAGATAAAAAGAAAACTCACACTCTGGCGGTATCAAAAATGGCATTGACCTTAACCATGATTGGTTGAGTTGTAAGTAGTCAATGGATCCAAGCAAAGCTAGGGTTCTACCCTAATAGTCTTCAAGGTGAAATTGGGAAGGAGCATGATCCTTCTTTGAGTAGAAGACTTGAGAAGAAAGATGGAACTGTGATGTGGGATTCCCCTCTGTATGTTGTGAATATCATTGGTTAATAAAGGAACTGCTTTGGGCCTATAGCAGAGCTATAGGGGAACAGAGCTAGGTGGGGAAAACTAAACTGAATGCTGGGAGAAAGAAGGGCAGAGTCAGAGAGAAGCCATGGAGCCGCTGGAGACAGATGCTGGAAACTTTAGCCAGTAAGCCACAACCACGTGGCAATACACAGATTAATAGAAATGGGTTAAATTAATATGTAAGAGTTAGCCAATAAGAAGCTAGAGCTAATGGGCCAAGCAGTGATTTAATGAATACAGTTTCTGCGTGATTATTTTGGTTCTAAGCTAGCTGGGTGGCAGGGAACCAACAAGCAGCCAGCCCTCCTTGCAACAAATCGGCGACCCTTCCCCCAACAGAGCTGTGGGCAATGAGCAAACTTATTACCTATTTGGTGAAGGAAGTTACCACCTGCAGGGAATGAATAGACTGAGCTGGCTCTCAGATTAGAGCAGAGGTCTGACAGTGTCCAGGTTGCTTTTCCTGAAACCCTGCTGCCTTCCCCCTCCCCCTCAATCTACCCAAAGAAGGAAGTGGCTCGCTGAGGCCTGAGATGAGTCAGGTGATGTCGAGATTGAGATGAAGAAAATGCGAGGACCTGAAAGGTGGCTGCTTAGGTCAGAAGGCCAGCAGGACAGGAGGCTGAACAGTCAAGTACACAGGGCCAGTTGGACCTGGAAAGGACCCACAACCATGCAGGGAGTTTGCAGATGACTGAAGTGTGTAAAGATAAGAGCTGAGGTGCTGATGTGGAAGCTACTGCAGAGACTCCATGAAGCAAGGAGACCCTAAAGGAGATGTAACAGACCATCACTGTTAACTTCCCAAACCACCTACCAGGCTTTCCCACTTCCCAAACTTCCCCAGGTGGAGACGCCATTAACGGGAAGGGAAATCAGAGCTGTCTGGGTAGTTCCAACTGCTATCCAAAACTCCTGAACTATATACACCGTCCTCTGCCCAGCCAAGGCTCCTGCAGTGTTAGGTGACCATGTGATTACTAACAGGGCCAGAGCCCTGGGCCTCTACCAGAGCCAGTAGAGTCCTAGGCCAGTGGCTTCCAGAAAAGCTGGTTCTCCTCTGGAAGAGGGGTTCCTAAATCTATAAATTTCAGTCCAGAAACATTCTATGTGTTCCATAGCACAGTGCAGCCCAGATGCCTATGTGAAAAAAGTTCCCACAAATGTGAGGTCTTCCCATAGGGCCCTGGCCCTAATTAGTCTCCTTCCCTGGCCTTGGTTTACTCCCCTGTTAGTCCAGTATGGGAAAATGGAAGCTTGCTGTCATAACATTGGAGAGTAGCCTTGTACAGGACCACTAGCTCTGCATGTGGCCTAACTTCCATCCTGTCCTGGGCCACCAGTAGAATGCAGGCCACTGCCAAGACATCTGTCCCTACATGTAAGTCATTCTGTCCAGCTCATCTTGGCTGTGGACGAGGCACATTCTGCTTTATGTGTGTGTATCAAGGAGGCAGATGGGTTATTTCTCTTACCTATTTTGTTGTATTTCTGCCTCATATTGCTCTGTACTAAAAATAAATGGCAATTAGATAATGATGTCCAGGCTCATGCAAGTACCCATATTATGCTATATAACCAAGCCAGGCCTCGTCCATAGTGCACAGATCTCCAGCCTCATTGTTCCACCCAGAAGCATCTTTCCCCTCTACAGAGAGGGATCTGGATGACTCGTTTGTTCTGTCTTCTACTTGCAAAATTCCTGCCATTTGTCACAGTGGATTTTTGAGTGCAGCACTGTCTGTTGTAAAAGTCAGGTTGCTTTCCTCATGAGAAGGTGAGTCCTTAGGGTCCTCTGGGATGTTAGTGCTTAGGTGCTTAACAGCTCCTGTTCTTCATAGCAGGGATGGAACCTGAACTGGGAACACTGTGAAAGTGGCATCTATGGAGAGACCTCCTCACAGGGCAGTTTCTCAGACAATACCAGTATATCCTATTGTGGGGTCACTTCAGTTATTTTCCTGATGAAGGGTATACACACTTCAAGAGGGACATAGCATGTTCCTCAAAAATCCACTCAAAAAGGAACCCAGTGTTGACATTAACATTTTAGCTCCATGGTGGTCTCAATGTGGATATTCTCCAGTTTCATTACAAGTAATTATATTGTTTCTTGCATCACAGAAGTTTTCATAGATACATGAAAAAATACAATATGACAAAACTCAGGATCTCAAACACAAGAAGTTTGGCATAGACAACTAATAGTTTGGCATGGACCAAAATGCCAGGCTCACCCCCTTGATGCACCTCTGTTCAGACAGGTTTTAGCCAAGATAATTGATCTACTCCAGGTCAGGAGTTTTCCACTTGTAGCCCTTCCCCTAGCCCCTTGGTCCACCAAAGCAGGAGGCTTTTGTTGGGAAAGCCTCAGCAGACACCACCCACACCTCTCCTGGTGTCCAGAGCAGTCTTTCTGAGCCAGAATCTTTCTCTCTGGGCTCCTTCACTTGCACAACCATCATGAGTGAACGAAGGCTTGGGGGGTTGCTTTCAGTCTGGGTCACAGTCCAAAATGACACTGTGAGCCAGACTGAGCCCTTTATCACATGACCATCCATGTTTACCCACAATCCAGGACTTTCGTAGGATTTTGTGGAATGAAAACAAAGATCTAGGCAGACAGGGGCAGCTGACCGTGCCACTTCTAAGAGGGAAAGAAACCACCATGATTTGAATTCAGAAACTGTTCATCCTTATTATTTTTTTCTCTGACCAATGGATTGTTTAAAATTGTCTTGTTGGGTTCAGTGGGCTGGAAAGATGGCTTAGTTTTTAAGAGTGCTGCTGCTTTTGCAGAGGATCTGGGTTTAGTTCCCAGTACCTACAGCAGGAAGCTCACAACTGCCTGTAACTCCAGTTCCAGAGAATCTGATGTCCTCTGGCCTCTGAGGGCACCTGCATGCACATGGTGCACATAAACTTATGTAGGCACACATAACTTTTAACCTTTGAAAAAATGTTATTGGGTTTGGTATGTGGCTCAGCTGGACAGCACTTGCTCATCACTCATGAGGCCCTAGGTTCAACCCCTAGCATGACAAAAGTAAAAACAATATTGTGTTGCTTAATTTCTAAGTATTTGCGCTTTCAAGGTATTTTGTGTTTGCTTTCATTCATTTTTGTTATCATACAAAATAATGTTTACTATGACATGTATATCACTGCTCTGTACTGTGTTTACCCCATTACTCTCTCTTTTATGTATTCTCTCCTGCTGGTCCCTTCTTCTCCTAAGTAGTCCCCATTATGTTTTCTTGCCATGTGTATGTTCTAATATATGTGTGTGAAGTCATTTATACATTTGAAATATAGATCCTCTCTATTGTGAGAATAATATACTTTATAGGGAAATGTACGGAATTCATAACCTTGAAATTTTGTTTTGTGACCCAGCACAAAAACCTGTCATGGGCTGAGTGTTCCTTTTATATGGGAAAAAGACTGTGTGTTCTCAGCAGAGAGGTCTATAAATGTCAGCTAGGTCAGGATAGTTACTAGCACTGCGATAGTCTTCCACAGTCTTTGTCTACCAAGCTCTCCGCTCTATCAGTTACTGAGAGGGGAGTATGAGTGTACCCGTAATGGCCATTTGGTTATCAATTTCTCCTTTGATGCTGCTGGGTTTTGCTTCCTGTATGTTGAAGCTCTGTTATGAAATACACGCCTATTTACAAATATTATAGCTTCTGATGGAACACACACAAACACTTTTCTTTGTTTCCCCCATTATGAAAGGTCCCTCTTCATCTCTGGTAGTGTTCCTTATTTTGAAGTCTGGGTTAAATAATTCATAAGCTTTTTTATGACTCTAAAATAGAAAAAGGAAAGGAAGCATGCTTGTCCCTGAAGCTACCTGACTCATTTACACTCAGAGGTATCTGCATTTTCATTCCCTCTCACAGTGTGACAGATCTCAAGGCTTAGAGCATCATTAACGCAAAAACCAAGATTCTGTCAGAACAGACCCTCACAGATGTGATTCTAATGTGGCTGCCAGGGAAGTAGCTGTTTCTGTCTGCTGAGCTGGCCAGAAGAAGTGACAGTTTAGCAGTTCTCAGAACCTGAATGGCAGCTCCTGAATGGAGTACATTAATGAGGCAGGTGCCAATGGTACTCTTTGTAAGCCTCAAGAACACAAGTGACCTTCTTGGTGACACCCTCTTTCCTCCAGCTTGTTTGTCCTCTTGTCTGCACAGGCATAGAGTGGGATCTCAAGGGTCTTGAACCTGTAGAATCAAATGATCAGTGTATCAAGATCCACTCTGAAGCTCAAACTTATGGAATAGCCAAAGGGTCAAATGCAGCTGTGTTAGTTACTTTTCTCATTGTTGTGACCAAATATCTAATAAGAAGCAGCTTGAAAGTGTATTTAGGTATACATTTGATCATATAGTACATCACGGCAAGAAGTCATAGTGAAAGGACTTTAAGGCAACTAATTGTATCACATCCATAGCCAGAGAGCAGAGAGATGAGAGGAATATGCTGGTGCTCAGACTGACATCTTTTTATCCAGTCTGGGACCCCCAGTCCATGGGATGACATGGCCCAATTTCAAGGTGGGTTTTCCCTCTTCAAGTAACTCTTTCTACACCCTCCAAAATACACTCAAAGGTGTGTTTCCATGATGATTCTAAATCCCATAAAGTTGACAAGATTAACCATCACAGCACCCGTGATTTTTAAGTTAGAAGACGGGGAGGATGGTGTTCCCAAGCACTGCGATGGAGCATCTTATTTTACTGCTACATACATTCAATATATACTTTTGGATGACTTGATGAATAATTTTATGGCAGTGCTGTTAACATGTGTTCTTAGAGGAAAAGGTAGGGGGTGCACTGGCTGTTAAACACTCCATTTCTTAGAAAACTCTATTGGTCATATTTCCATTAGAGGCAAACAGAACCACTCTAGCCAATATATGCTAAAATGAATGTTCAGGGAGTCATGTGGTTACAAAGAAAGAATAATCTCTAACCTAAGTGACAATACCCAAAGACATCCATGGAGCTGGTCCACTGAGTGAAGAAATTGCCTTTTCTGTTCAGATCAGCAAGCAGAACTAGTAACTAGGACTTCTAGGTGTATGCCACTAGTGGATAGGGCAGGAAGAGGCACCAAGACTTCTGACTCCAAGGCCATATGTGTCTGCTAGAACCTACCACAGAAAATAGATATTGTGACTCTTACTTGCTGTGGGATAATGTTCTTATACACTGTAAAGATTTGTCACTCATTAGTTTAATAAAATGCTGATTGGCCAGTAGACAGGTAGGATGTATAGGCAGGGCAACAAGACTAAGAGAATTCTGGGAAGAGGAAAGTCAGAGAGTCGCTCACCAGCCAGACACAGAGGAAGTAATATGAGAATGCCTCACTGAGAAAAGATACCAAACCATGTAGCTAAACATAGATAAGAATTATGGGTTAATTTAAGTTCTAAGAGCTAGTTAATAATAATCCTGAGCTAATAAACCAAATAAATTATAATTAATATAAGCTTCTGTGTGTCTCTTTGGGACTGAATGGCTGCAGGACCAGACAGGACAGAAACTTCCATCTATACTTACTGCTTAACTCTGTCCTGAATTCAAGACCCAAATAAATCTATCTGATCAATGATCTGAACCCCATATAGAGCCACACCTGCAGGAAGTTGGGGACATACAGTGCCCAACTTTCCAGGTACCACTAGAGAGGAACTTGCCCTAGAAAGAAGCTGGAATGGATGCTGAGTGCACGAGCAAGTGGTGTCTACTAGGTGCCTAGTAAGAGGGAAGTTCAGGTTCAAAGTGTCTCAAGAATAACCATGCTGGCTCCTAATGTAACCCAAGATTGGGGAGTCTAAAGCACAACCTAAAATGAGCGAATAGGGAAGGGCAAGAGGAAGAAAAACTGGGAAAGGAAACAAGAACAGTAAGAACATTCATGGGAAAAAGCCAGAGAGGTAGGAGTGCAACCCGTCTTCAGAAAATCTAAGCTGGCCAACGATAGCATAGAGGGGTCCCTGTAAGATGAGAAGGGCAGCAAGGGGAATTGTGATGGAGCACTTTTCAAAGTTACAGGTGTTTGGAAAGACCTATGTTGTAATTTGGATCATAGAGGTCCCCAAAGGCCACGTATTAAAGACTCTGTCCCAGATGGTGGCACTATTGGGAGGTGCGGGAACATTTAGAGCTGGGGTCTAGTGGAAGGAAACTGGGTCCTTTGAAGGCATGCCCTTGAAGGATGTATTGGGAGCTGTGGGAGCCCACAGATTTGACTCCATTTCATCTTGACTTAGGGTCAAAAGTTCAAACCTACTCTTGATCCTCAAGGCCAGATAACTGGATTTCAATCTAAGGTGTGGTTATTAGATGCCTTGATCATCAAGGCCAGATCACAGGATGATTGACTAAGGGCGTGGTTACTAGATGTTCTGAGTATTAAGGAAGTTCCTTGTATTCATGGGAGGGAAGTCTTTTGCCTTCCCATTTTGCTTTGTACATAAGGGTATAAGAAATAAATTTGGGCAGATACAGTTTTCACTGGATGCCCTCCTGACTCTTCTGTCTCTTGTATATGTCTTTTCTCAATCTTCACTCCCCCTTTCAGGCACGATCAAACAGATTGGATGGTTTCTGACAGAGAGCCTTGACATTTCCTTTCTCTCTTCCCGTTGCAGCAACCATGAAACAGGCAGCTTCCTTCTCTGTATGTTCCCACCACAGTCCCAAAACACAAGGTCAAGTGGGAAATACCTCTGAAACCATGAGCCTTCTTCAAATTGATTCTCTCAGATATTTTGTCATAGCAATGGAAGCCAATGATAATCCAGTGAGCTGACAGCACCTGCCTTGTCCTTTCCAAAAGACACTTGCACACGCTCAGAGTAAAAATGCAGGCACAGCAACATAGAATCAAGAAAGATGGCCTCCTGAATCCCAACAGGAAGCATCACAGATACCATCATAGCAGGAGACTGCATAGGCTTACTATCCCTTATCTGAAATTTATGGGAATGGAAGTATTTCAGACTTCAGATTATTTTTCTTTCTTTAAAGTATTTGTGTATTTCTAATGAGATAACTTGACACTATGGTTGGCATCTAGAATGTCTCTCCCAAAATTCATGTGTTGAAGATTCAGTCCCCAGTACAGAGTGCTCAGAGATAGGGCTTTGGGGATATGATCAGACCAAAAGGGATCTGATGTCATCAGTCAATTGTTGATAAATTCATAACTTGATGGAATACAAGGAGGTATATCCTTGTTTGGGGAAGGGGTCACTGACGGTATATATTAGGAGATTATATCTTGTCCCTGGCCTCTCTCTTCCCTCCTCTCTGTCTCACTCTCACTTCCTCTGCCTCTAGCCCACTGTGAGGCAGGAAATACTGCACATACTCTGTCCACTATGTTGTTCTATCTCCCCACAGGCCCAGAAACAGATAACCGTGTGCTGAAGTCTCTAAAGTCATGAGCCACAATAAGCCTTTTCTCCTCTTAACTTCATTTCTGTGTATTTTGTCACAGTGATGGAAGGCTAGCATAGGTTGGCATAGTATCAAAGCCCAAATATAAAAAGTGTGCATTTCATATATAACTTATGCACATAGACCAGAAGTAATCTTATATAATATTTTGTACATAAAACAAAGTTTGTCTATTGCACTTGAAGGTGCTGGGAGCATCTTCCCACCCCCTAGAAATGCTGAGTAAACTATATTTTATATACTTGCATTTTGATCACAGCCTACCACAAGAAGTCAGATATGGAATTTTCCATTTTGTGGGACAAGGTCTTTGCAACACTCAAAAAATTTTGCCTAGTCCAAGTACACACGTGTATGTATTCTACATAGTCTCCATTTGCATTTGTGTGTGTTAGATCATATAGAACACAGACTTAACACGTTAGAGAGACAGTTCAGCAATTATCCTAACCCCTAACCCTAGTCCTTACCCTTTCCCTTCTGCTGTCACAGAGGACCCAGGTTCAGTTCCCAGCACCCACACCAGGTGGCTCACAACTACCTGCAACTCCAGTTCCAGGGAATCCAACATTCTCTGTCCTCTTAGGGCACCTGCACGCACATGTTGTACAGAATCTCAAGCAGGTACATGTACATATACATAGATTTTTTTTAAATATTCAGGAACCAGTGGAATAACTTACTGGGTAAGATGCTTGCCACCAAATCTGTTGATCTGAATTCAATTCCCAGGACCCATGAGATAGAAAGAGAGAACCAATTGCCACAAGTTGTCCTCTGACCCCCACGCATGTGCCATGACACACATGCACTACTTCACACATGCCAAATAATAGTCTGTCAAATTGCACACACTAAATATAAAATATAAATATAAATATTAAAAACAAAAACAACATTGGTCTGGAAAGATGGCTTACTGATTAAAATCACTGACTGCTCTTCCAGAGAACCAGGGTTCCTTTCCCAGAACCCACATGGCAGCTCACAACCATCTATAACTCCAGTCCCAGTGGCTGTGGTGCCTTTTTCTGGTCTCCATGGTCACTAGGCACACAGGTGGTGCTCAGACATGCAGGCAGGCAAAATATCGAAACTCGTAGAATAATAAATAAAAAAAATGTTGAATGAAAATCAAGATGTCAAAAGTTACAGATAGGATTTTTTTAAACATCAGCGCACTAATATAAATCCTGTCAAAGGACACACAAGTATGGACACATATGTGCAAATGTGTATGTGTGCAAATTTCATCCAAATTGAAGCATTCCTTCCAGAAGGGCTAAGGGAGGCTTGTGAAACTCAGGAAGTAAACAAACGTCATACATCCCAGAATATCAGAAACTTCCAAGATTTGCAAGGCCCCTCCTCAGGTTATAAAAGCAGCAATTTGCTGAAAGAGTACACTCTGAGATCTAAGGAACTGTCTGCAAGTAATGGAGAGAGCTGGAAAGGTGCAGCTTCTGTGAGCCATAACCCTTGTTGGGTGGGCATTTCAGGAACTCAGAGCTACCTGTGAGTCATCCCTGTTCCTGTAAGTAACCCCAATAAAAACCAAATTGACTTTAGAAGAATTATTACTTTGATCTGTTGTTGATGTTCTATCTGGGGTGAGTAGACATTTGTGTCATTTCTCCCCAGGAGAAATCACGCTATAGTATGCTTCCTGGCAATGATTGCAGGGGTTAACTCAGCAGCTTGAGGGATCAAAGCAGAATTAGCCAATGTCATGTCAAAGAGCTTTATCTCCATTCCCAGTGTTCATTTTTTTAATGTGTAAAAGAAAATAGACAATAAATTCACAGCTATTAATTTAGGGGGATGATAATACGATTGTCAGATTTTCTGTGTGGTTCTCTATGAAGTCTAACTTCTCACAAAATAGTTTTGCTTAGTTTTTTAAGAAGACCAGGTGATTTCACACATTTAATGCAACTTGATCAACATTTGTTTCCGGCTGACACATTTGGATCTGCAGGATAGCAGGATCCAGCACAGCAATCGTGCTCTCCTGAGGTTTAGGCAAATTGAGGAGACTTCAGGTGGCTCATCCCACATATGGAGATACAATTTAAAATCACCATGGCTTCTGCTGTCCTCTGGAGGAGGGCAGGAGGACCAGCTCTGAGCTGTAGTAACTGCTTTAGTCACAAGCAAAGGAGATGGCTCTGGAGGACAGAAGCAGAAAAGATCCTCTTTAAGGGAGATGATTAGTTCACAGAAGAGGCTGGAGAAATAGGGTCATCAGAGTACCTGAGACCTGGGAGAAGTCTTAGATCTAAGGAACAGTCTCTCTCCAGTCTGGGCACTGCTGTGGCCAATAGAACATAGAGCCTTGGTCGTCCTGAGGGTGTCCCCAGAATCACTCATATTGTCCAGGTTGATTGCATGCCCTTCCCAGCCTCATAGGGGCAGAACACCTTGATTTCTACCCTTCTGGGAGTCTACACAAGCAAAAGAAGTTTCCCTAAAAGGGAATCAAGGAACAGTCTCGGGCTTCAGAGAGATGCTGAGAGACATCCAGAGCTGACCAACACACAGGATACTTACAATCCCACCATTTTACTGATGAGGGAAGTGAGATCCAGAGAAGGTTAAATCGTTTTGCCAGAACCGCACACATGTGGGAAAGAACTAAATTCTAGCTCTGCTCCTTGAGTCCTAAGCTCATCCCACTCATCGCTCCAAAGTCCCCAAAGACCACGAGAAGGGCGCAGGGGACGAATTCTTTGCCTGACATTTCCCTTGGTATACTGGTCATCTGAAAGCTGCAGCTTCTCAGAATGTCCGTGTTTTCTCAGTCCAGATGGAAATTAAGGCCATGACCAAGCTCAGGATGTGCCGCTGTGCTCCAGGATGCTGCTGAAGGCATTGTCTTATTACAGGCTGGAGACGCGATCCCTCAATTTGTGTGGTTGGAATACGTGCCTGTGAAGGACAAATTTATGGTGAGACTAATCACATAATAAATGGCAGTCGCACTCCCAAGAGCCCAGATTCATGGAGAAGTGGCCCTGCATGCTGTTAAGGAGCCCTGGATAGGCAAGCCTCTGCACACCTGCCTTTATGCCCATCCTTCCCCCAAGAGGAAATGGGGAGGCTGAGGGTGGCAGGAAATTGGGTACCAAATAGGGTGCTTTGGCATAATGAAATGAGCTTGTTTGTCTCCTGAAGAGCCCAATTGAGCACACTTGGAAGAAAACGTTTTAGATGAAGTCCCACGGTAATCTTGTCATGATGATAATAACTAATGCTTACGCTGTACAGCGGGGCTGGGAACAAGCAGAAGGGGGGGGGCAGTGTGGGGCAACATTTGTGACATCTTCCATTTGAAAATTACCTTCTGCATGAGAAGCAGGCAGCCTGGAGCTGGCCAGAAAGTGCTTCAGATGAAGAAAGGGCACCAGTTATGCATCCAAGGACAATTTCCTACCAAATCACTCTGGGGGGGGAGAGAGAGAGAGACAGAGAGAGAGAGAGAGAGAGAGAGAGAGAGAGAGAGACAGAGAGGAGAGGGAGAGAGAGAGAGAGACAGAGAGCACCATAAAACAAGATATTTATGTGCTTTGATGATTCTATGAGAAAAGCATGCCAACTATTTAAAAAGAAAATCAGATAATGGGCCAGAAAAATGGATCAGTGGTAAAGAGCTTGCTGAGTAATCGTTAAGACCTGAGTTAAATCCCCAAACCCCATGTATAAAAGGCTGAGCATGGTGGTGTACACCTGTAATCCCAATGCCAGGGGAAGTGGAAACAGGTGGATCCCTAGGGCGATCACTGTCAATCCAGCCCAGCCTAATCAGTGAGCTCCAGGCCAGTGAGAGCCCAACTGATAATACCTGAAATAGAATGTTTTAGATATGATCCCCTGGTAATTGTGTTACTATGACAATACTAATACTTAGGCTGTACAGAGGCACTAGCTATAAACGGTGGGCAGCAGGATATCTCAGTGAGTAAAAATGCCTGCTGTCCATCCTGACAGCCCGAGTTCCATCCTTGGGACCCACACGGAGGAGGGAAAGAACCAATTCCTACAAGCTTCCTGGATGCCACATACACCCTGTGGTTTGCACATACCATACCCACATCCATCATAAATGAATGTGATTTTAAAGAGAAATGCTAAGGAAGGAACAATGCCCAAGGGTGGTCTTTTGCCTCTACTTTCACATCCGTACACATGCACTGGCACACATACACACACATGCACATATACATATACACACATACAATCTAAAAGCATCAACTTGTAGGGTAATTCTGACTCCTATCCCAGCCAAGTGGGGTTTATTTTGCATTTTGTATTTTCACATCAAAATACTTACTGAATCACTACGTATTTCCATTTCTTAGGTTTTTCTCTAATATTGAAACATTACCTACATACCATGGGCCCATCATGCCTGCCCCTGCCAGAGATTCAAAGGTGGTTGGCAGAACAGGGCAGATTCACACCCCCTCACAGTCACAGCCTCCAGCTCTGCTAGTTTTGGGGGGGGGTCTCCTGATTTCTGGTCTTCCCCACACTGGTTTCTCACCCCCACTGATTCTGCTTCCACTACCACAGGCCCAGGCCTAGTGCCTCTTCTAGTTAGTTCACTTCTCCATGGCTGGTGATAAACACATGACCAAAAGCAGTTCAGAGATCAAAGGATTTGTTACATCTTACATGTCCAGGTAAATCACTGAGCAGGAGTTTAAGGCAGGAACCTGGAGGCAAGAACTAAAGCAGACACCACTGTAGCACGATAAATAAAAACCCAGAGACAGACATGGGGTTCAACCTGAAGGTCAGAAAATCAAAACAGCCAGTCACTGGCTCTTATCTCTACCTCAGAACAAAATGGCAATCCTGCCTCCAGGAAACCTCAGAATGAGACTGTCCGAGAGCTGTCTCCTCCCATTTTATATTCCTCTGTAGAGCTGGATTTAAAGGTGTGCACCACTACTGCCCGGTTTCTATGATAAACTATGGTGGCTACTGGGATTAAAGGTATGTGTCACCACTGTCTGGTCTGTAAGGCTGATAATTGCAGCTGTTTTACTCTCTGAACTTCAGGCAAGCTTTATTAAAACACAAATGAAATATTATTACGCCACACTGCTTACTGGCTTCCGCTCTCTCGCTTGCTCCACTTGTTTTCATATACAACTCAGGCCTACCTGCCCAGGACTGTTACCACCCACAGTGAACTGGTACCTCTACTAGCAATCAAGAAAATGCTCCCCAAACAAGTCAATCTGAGAGAGGCAATTCCTCAATTGAGGGCTTGTCTTCCCAGGTGACTCTAGTTTGTGTCAAGATGACAAAACCCAGCACAGAACCTGATGGCTCCACCAGTTTCTCACGGGAAGTCCTCTCATGCATTTCAGCTTTTCTGAATATGTGGGGGTGCGGAATTACCCCTGTGGCAGCCTTCCTGTGTCTAGTTTCCACACGATCCCTGGGAGCAGCAGGCTTGCCTAGCCCTGAGCAGAGCAAGTTGGTGCTCCCCATTCCAACCAACCTGGAGATCCTTCAAGGATCTACCATATCTTCCCTCCTGAGAACAGCTGTCATATAAAGCTGACAAATCCACCACCTTCTTGACTGAACTGTATGCTTCCCTCCTCTACCCTGGAGCCCTGATCCCCAATGTAGCTGGATCAGGAGATGTGGCCTTTCAAGAGGTGTTATGATTAAACGAGGACATGTCTGAACAGTCAATGGTACTGGTTTTGAACGCTAAGGATGGACCCTTTAGGAGGCGGAGCTTCATTTAAGTAAGTGGGTTACTTTGGGTGAGGCTAGAAGTTGTACAGTCTGGCCCTACTTCCTGTCTGTTCTCTGCTTCCTGTCTGTGAATACAATGTGAAAAACCACCTAGAAGTAGCTAGAGCTCCTGCTGCTACGCCTTCCCCTCAAACCTGTGAGTCAAAAAAATAAATAAGCCTTCCTTCCTGACAAGTGGCTTCTTGTCAGGTATTTGGTGATAGCCAATTAATACAGGAGGCCATTAAGGTTCAGTGATGCCATGAGGTCTTAAGGTCCTTCTGGGCTGCCCTAACTAACTCCACAGATGAACTGGTGTCTTTAATAGGAAGAAGAGACACTGGTTCAGTCCACATCAAAAGGAAAGACCACATGAGAATGAACTAAGAAAGTCCCTTCTGCAAACAGGAAGAGAAATTCACCAGAAATCCGGCCTGAAGGCCCCTTGACCTTGGCTGTCCAATGCAAAGATGATGAGGAAAATGAAAGACTATTCGAACCAACTATCCTGTGGTATTCTGCCATAGCAGCCTGCACTAACACACAGTGCCCACTGTCATAGAATGCCCTTTTCTCTTATCAGTAGTACATGGCAGACATCTTTGGGTCCTTTCTTGTACCAGCTTCCTTATCATTCCTAACACTTCAACTTAACCATTTCTGAGAGCAAGACTTTTCAGGTTGCAGCAGGATAGAAAGAAAGGGAAACTGGCGATCTGAGAGAGAAGCCCATCACCTTGGAATCCGGTTGAAGTCTCTCCTACCAGCTGAGCACCTCCAACAACACAATTAATGGCCTGGCTGAGTATGCATTTAATCCCAGCATCAGGAGGCAGAGGCAGGCAGACCTCTATGAGTTTGAAGCCAGCCTAGTCTACATGCACAATTAGTATTTAAGGTCGTTTTCCCTTCCCAGCTGTGAACCTACAATCATTTGAGAATCTCAATAGGAACCTCGTTTACAGTAAAAGGAAATACCCTGTACGTCTCCTGCAACCCTAGTGGCTCTTGGTTTTATTTTACCAGATTATAGCCCTATTCTAGATGTCTCTGGAGCCTCCCTATAATCTCATTTATTGAAAAAGAAGGAGAAAAAAGTTTCTTAGCAAATTGAGAACTTGGTGCTTGCATTGATGGTTAAACACTTAACTATGACTCTTCTTTGAGAAGGTTATGCTCTGCAGTGTGCCTTATTCTTTCTCTCGAGTGCCTTTCTTTCTATTTTTAATAAGCTCCAATTCTACTTCATACTGGTTGATCCTGAAATTCTTTTTTTCTGCAGTGTGACTAAGGATCCAGTTTTACTTGAATCAGGGTCCCAAGATGTTAAGGGAACTCCTTGGGCTGCTGGCCTGACATTGTGGAGTTGTACCTCTCTATCTTACTGCCACTAACAGTGTGTGTCCAAATACATGTCTTCTGAGTTCAAGAATCCCTTAGAGCAATTTTCAGAAGCCCCATAATGCAGTGTCCACATTCTGACACTGGGTGAAAAATAATACACCTACCTTGGGTCCTACTGGTCCACCACCCCCTCTGGGACAAACTCCTTCCCAAACCTATTTTATCTCACAGGAAACTTCTCCAGCCCTGGAGAGACTAGATCTGAGGAATGAAAACAGATCTGAGGCTTTCCAGCCTCTCCCTTCAGCCCATGCCCCAGTCACTGCAATAGGAACTTGTTCTGATAGAGGTCAGGCCTCTGTGATGTGATGATTAGGGATAATAGCACTGAATCAGACACAAGCCTGCTTTTCAGCTGTTTTTCAAATAGGATGGAGAAAACATTGCTATCACCATCTAGACTAGCTGTTTACAGTCTGCTCCAGCTACCACCGTCCTTCCTGGCACCAGAAATAGAAAATTCCCACTTGCAATTAGAAGGTGAGAGAAAGACCAGAGCTGGTGGCTGATCTGCAGGCTCCCTAAGGATATGTGTTTCCAAAGTCCAGGATCAACCCTATAAACTCTGGAGGGTCTTTAAAGCCTTAATTAAAAAAAAAAAAAAAGAAAAAAAAGAAAAGAAAAAAAAAAGCTCCTGCAACCCTGATGAACACTCCAAGGTCCCTGCCAGAATCCCTACAACTCGTCATGTGGATGGGGTAGCTTCCATCACCATCACCACCACTTGGGAGGTGCAGAGGAAGTGATCAACAGCTCCCTGCCTCTGTTTTCCTCCTCTGAGCCATATTCTGAGTGAGGGTCAGAGTGGACTGGACCTCAACCCCTCAGTTGTCTCCTAAGGCTGAAAGCTGCCTCTAAAAGCCCCCATTCCCAAAGACAGTGACAATGAACAGCAGGCTCCCTGCTCCTAAGCCTCACTGAAAGCACAGTGTGTCTGTGTGGATGACATTCATCGTCTCCCCACCCACAGGAAGGAACAGAGTGAAGGAAGATGCTCCGAAGCTGAGTCTCTATGCATTGACATAGCAGTGGTGTTCCCAGGGTGTCAGAGGGACACCCACAGGATGGGAATATAAGGGCTTCCCCTCTGTCTGCCTTTGGACTGGGTCCTTGATCAGGACAGAGGGCTCTCCTCACACTGGTCCTGTGATCACAGAGGCCACAGCAATACACACACACACATATACATATATACACCCTTATCTGTTGTGGGTCTCAGTGCACCTCTGAAAGAGCTCAAGCCAAACAGAGCAGCTAGGTGAAGTTTCCCCAGATGACTGAGACTATGCCTGCCTCTTCAATACTCAGGAATCTGGGGTAGCCCAAACAAGTCCCCCATCCCAAAAGCTGCTCCCTCCCCAGCACCCACAGCACACACAAGACATTTCCATTCTAACTTTCTTCCATCCTTGATGTATATGCCCTATCCTGTCTGCTCTCTGTTGGGAGCCTGGGGGAGGGGGCCTGTGAGAAGTGAAGAGCCTAGAGATACTGTGTGGCCCCAGAACCTCCACCCAATCTAAAGACACCAGGCTCAGAACGGCCTCTCTCCAACTCCTTTTCATCCCTCAGGCTCTGTTCTCCCATCCACACAACAGCAATGACACTTGTCCATGTCTTGAAGGCAGAGGCTGTACCAGATGACCTCATGAAGAGAAGATAAAACACCACGCATGTAAATTTCATGCAAATATTTTAAGCAAAATTAGCATAAACCCTAAACTTCTTGAGTGGAATGTGGGTAATTGGCTTTCTTTCCTTTCACAAGCCACTAACCACCGTGTTCAGCAAATGAAGCAAGAAATCTAGTTATGCAGACACATGGGTCATTTGGCAAATTAATGGGTGAGTTTGGTCAGAATGGAGACCCACTGAGGCTGCACTTACTGAGACCCCAGAGGATAACTTTCTGCTCTTGAAATTCAAAAGGCACTCAAGTTGGAGAGATGTTTTTTTAGCCAGGGTCACCACAAGCTTCAACAAGACAATCAGCAACAGGTGCCACCTCCAGGGTCTAATTTCATTGGCCAAAATGAGGTCAACTTCTTCAGTACTTTGTGTGTGTGTGTGTGTGTGTGTGTGTGTGTGTGTGTGTGTGTGTGTTTTGCAGGATATTTGATCATGCTGTGAACCTCAAGATAGCTTTATTTATTGAAAAAACCTGTTTTTAGTTGTGGTGTGGCTCAGCTCTAGCACACACCTTTAATCCAAAAGCTTTCTGCTTGAATATTGTAAACAGGATTAAATAAAGTCAACCATAGGTCAAGAGGCAGAGCAAGCAATCAGTTGACAAGAAAAAAAAAACAGAGTAAGAAGGAGGTGATCAGGAAGACACACATACACAGAGAGAGAGAGGGGAGGAGAAGGAGAGAGTAGAAAGGAGGGACATTCAGTTTGAGGAGTTTTGTATAGGAGAAAGCCTTTTTTCTGGGACGTTGGTGGAGAAGGAAGGTCAACAGGTCAACTGGGAGGTTTCTCTGCCTCTCTGAGCTAGCAAGCTTTCACCCCTGCATCTGGACCCTGAGACTTCATTGTTAAATTCCAATGATTGAGATGTAGTAAAAAAATCTTGGTCAACCTTAGCGCCATCCACCTTGGATTTGTTTGTTTTTGAGACAAAGAGCTTGCTGGCCTAGAGCTCACTGATTAAGCTAGACTGACCAACCAGTGATCTCCAGGGAGCCACCCATCTCTACTTCCCCAGTGATGGGATTACAAGCATGTGCCCCACTTGGTATTTTTACGTGGATTCTTGGAATCAAACTTAGGTCCTTGAGCTGACTAGGCAAGTGTTTTACCAGCCCAGCCTTCATGTTTTAAGTGTCCTAGGGCACATCCATCAGCTCCTACCCCAGCTGGTGTCACATGGCTCCATCAGCTCACTCCCTTTTTCCCCCCTCTTTCCTCAGGACGTAGGGCCCCAAATCATGATAGATGCTCTCTCTAGCATGTGATTTCTGTCATCATGGCTAACAGTCATAACCAGCCAGCAGCTGGGGAGAGCATCCCAGTCCATACTGCTCTCTAGATGGGAAGGAAACGACTTCCTGGAACCTGGCAGTTTCAGAAACAAGCCAGGTGTAGTCCCTACCAGCCTTCACTGGCCACTTGCCTTGGGGCTTGTGATGGTTTCAAAAAGAATAACTCCAAAAGACTGATGTATGTGAATGTTTGGGAGGTGTGGCCTTATTAGAGTAGGTATGGCCTTGTTGGAGTGTGTCGCTAAGAGTGGGCTTTGGATTTTCAAATGCCCAAGCCAGGCCCTGTGGCTCTCTCTCCTCTTGCTGCCTGCAGATCTGGATGTAGAATTCTCAGCTACCTCTCCAGCATCATGTCTGCCTATGTGTGTGACAGGAAAGCTACACAGCATGGGTGTATCACATGCTCCCACCATGATGATAATGGACTAAGCCTCTGAAATATAAGCCAGCCCCAGTTAAATGCTTTCCTTTATAAGGGTTGCCATGGCTGTGGCATCTATTCACAGAAATAGAACAATGACTAAAACAGGGCTTGTCTTGATTGGTGAGCAATCTGGAAAGAAGGCTGCTGTCTCCAAGGCAGCACAGACTACAGGGATGCTTCTGGGGCTGGGAAGAAGAAACAGGGGACAATATTGCAGCTCTGAGTCCAGGTCCCTTGAAGCTCAAGGGTGAGGTCCTGGGAATCCATCCAGCAACATGGCTAGCTCCACACTCATTAGACCACCTGGCATTCTTGTTGGGGTGGGCAACTGGCTGAATGCTGAATTTCCAATTCAGCATGTCTAGGGAGGAACCCAAGGAATTTCATTTCTCATTTGATCTGAGGACTATATCTTCAGAGACAGCTAGTTATACTGGTCAGCAGTTAATATATTCAAAGACTCACTCTGCCTCTTCCTGCTGTGTGACCAATGGCAAGTGGTTGCTCTCTCTGTGTACTAAAATCCCTCTCTGCCAGATAAAGCTAAGGAGAGTTGCTTGTGTTCTAGAGCTGTGGAGCCAGTAAGGAAAGAATAGTGGAGCACAAGAAAGGCCCTGGCGCTAGCGCACAGAGCTGCAGCAAGCTCTCGTCTGCAAAGTTGTGTCTGTGAGCCTCTCTCCTTCCTGGGATCAAGAGCACTTTATCAAATTATTTTTTAATTCTCAAAGCAATTCTCTGTTAGCGATCGTCCCACTTCAAATATATGAAACCTAATCAGGGAGACAGATGCAGCTAATGGAGTTTGAGTTTAAACCCTGGCTTCAGCCTCAGTTGCCCTCCCGCCCTTCTTTGCACAGCCATGGAAGTGACCTGATCTTGAACTCAACATAACCAGGGATGGAATGGGATTGGGTCCAGCAAGGGCGGCCACACATGACTGTTGTCTATTGGTGTTCATTGCATTAAACAGACATAAACACCAGCTCCCCTGTTTCACTGGCCTTATACCCAGGGCCCCAAGGGTCACAGTGGATCCCGAAATTCTAAAGTACTCTCATCTGCACACAAACTGTTATTGGACAGTGCATTCCACAGCCTCCTGTACTAATGACTCCTGGCACTTCCAGTTGCTCCCATTCCACAATTAAAATCGAATGGGTTTCACCGACCAGCCGATCTAGCCTAATCTGTAAGGATCAGACCAAAGAAAGACCTAAAACAAGGTAATGACTCGCTTAGAGTTGACCCTCCATGAGCATGTGGCCCTCCTCTGGGGGTTCTCCTGGCTTTCCTGACAGTGACTGGAGCTTTGTTCACAGGGCAGTAGATTTGTCTGTCTACACATGAAAGCTGGCTTTGGAAAAACACATGTCTGGTATTCTCCGCATCTCCGCTACAGATGCTGCCAGCCTACCAAGGGACCAAGATCAGCGAGACAAGGTTTGTTGAACGCTGGAGCCCTAAGTCTGGGCTCAGAGGTACCAGGACCCCCAAGGGTTGTCAGGGAAGTGACTGGAACAAACTTGACAATAAATAATTGCTGCCTGAACAACTGAATTAATTAGTGTGCATTCATGTCTGCTGGCCATGTAACACTGGACTGTAGTATAACCTCTCTGGGCCTCATGGGGATGCTGGGAGGATGGACAGAGTCTATGTTGGTGGAAAAAGACACTGCTCAGGACCGTCATAGTCACTATAATGAAGAAGAGATCAATGGTTCCTCCTATCTCTAGAAGACAGGGCCCCATCCATCCCACCCTTGGCAGCAGTGGAAATCACTGGCGATGCTACCAGGCCAGCATTGTTTCTGCAGAGATGACTCTAAGCCACCGCTAGTGAGGTGGGTTTTGAGGCCTCCCTCTATGTCTCCTGAGGTCCAACCTTGTGACAAGAGAGTGTTGTCACCCTCTCCACCTCCTGCTCTCCTTCCCTCTGGAGAACCTCAACAGGGCACCCCCAGATTAGGTGGGGTGGGGGAAGTTCAAGGTGAGACTTTCCAGACAGATTCCTGCACCCATAGGGTCTCTTGCCTCCCTGCAGTAAGTTCTTCCATATCACAGCCCCAGGACTTCCCCGCAGGAGACTTCCCCATTTGTTTTCTCTAGTCTTCTAAACTCTCCAATACAGGACCCTCAGGATAAGGAGCACCCTCCTAGTCCACCACTGCCCTGGAGCTCAGTGGTCAGGGATGCCTAGTCATTGCCTAAGCATCTAACTTATTTTCTCTCAGAGCCTGTGGGGGCCAGTAGCACCCCTTAAGTGACAGTTTCCCTCACCATGCCCCTAGGCTCACTGAGGGCAAAATCCAAGGGCAGGAACAGAAATCCTACCAATCTCGTCCCCTAGCAAAGAACGGGCCCAGGCCTGGTTGCCATAGTAACCGTTCAAATCTATTTATTTAGGAAGTTAAGCATCCTATTTACGCCCACCAATGTAAGACACTTGGGAAGAGGCATTCCACAACAAAGCCCACCTCTCACAGCCAGCTAAGCAAGTTGGGTATCCCTGCATCCCAGCTAGGCCAGCAGCCACTGGAATGATCTCATCTGAGCTACACATATATGTCCCAGGCCTGGTAGAAGGAGTGGGGCTGGGAAGGCCCCTTTTGAGATTCCAGCTGCAAGGCTAAGGAGAGAGGCAACGCACGCTCTAGTAGGCCCTGTGTGACCTATCTGCTAGACCTTCCAAAGCACTCAGTCTCTTCCAGAAGCCACCAGGGACTCCATGATGTGGACCTGGCACTCTGTGTCCCTATCAGCCCTGCCCCAAGTCCTCCTCCATAAAAAGAGCTCAGGGTACAGAGTCAGAATGGAATAAAAAGGTCACCCAAATTGAGAGTCTAATTTTAGCGCTAAAATGAGAAAAAAATCAAAGATGACTTAAGGATTCATCTTCAAGCAGGTTGTGGCGTCACACACCTGCAATCTCAGTCCTTGGTAAGTGGTGACAGTGAAATCAAGCAATCAAGGCAGTCTGAGCTACTAAAACCTTGTCTTGAAAAGAGAAAAAAAAAAGAGTCTTCAATTAGACAGTATGGAAACTGGAATCTTAGACTTGATCCAGCTTCTGTGTCTCCAAGAAGTAGGCTTCTAAGCACACCTGAGCCATGTGGAGTGTGAGGCTGAAGCGTAGGTGTTGGGACTATAGAACATGTACAGAATCAGAACCTCAGTCATGAGTAACAGGCAAGAAAGCCCCATGATCCAGAAACCCTTTTAGTGACAGCTCTGCACATAAGAGCTAAAGAACTCTCTTCTTTTGCCAGTGAGTAAACAGCAGTTAAGTGGCCAGGGTCTCAGCCAAGCAAGACCAAGGCCTGGGACTCAGCTCTAGGAAGCACAGCTATTGCTGAGCTGGAGCAGCCGGGAAGGCCAACCCTCAATTTATGGGAGCCTCTGGACTCTTGTAGTAAGATGATCTTAGATGCCTATTGGTGAGGGAGAATTGTCTGTATTCTGTCAATCATGATTTAAATAAACGCTGATTGGCCATTAGCCAGGATGTATAGGTGAGACAACCAGACAGGAAGTAGAGGTGGAGCAAGGAGAATAGAATTCTGGGAAGCAGGAAGCTCTCTTGGCAGACCTGCCTGGACCACCGAAGAAGCAGGATGTGACCTGCCCTGCTGAGAAAGGTACTGAGCCATGTGGCTGACATAGATAAGAATAATGGGTTAATATAAGTTACAAGAGCTAATAAGAAGCCTGAGCTAATGGGCCAATCAGTTTATAACCTAATATAGACCTCTCTGCATGATTTTCTTTGGGGCCAAACAGCTGTGGGAACCAGGCGGGATGGAGGCCCCAACTAGCAAGCGGCCCTCATGCCACAGCCTATAAAGGAAACCTGGGTGGCAATGCAGCTGGATCACTGCAGTCTGTCAGCAGGGTCTTCAGGGAAAGGAGTGGTCTTGTTGATCTCGTGTTGGATGGGCTCTGCCATCTGCTGGCTGAGTGACACTCTTCTCACTGACCACTCATCTGAAGTTTGGGGATAATCAGGCCACCAAGTTTCTGGGTTAGGGTGGGATGGTTTAGGCTGTTCACAGAGAACTCTTAGGGCTACATGAATGATCCCCAATCTCATTTATGAGCAGACAAGAGAGGGAACTCCATCTTCCAGATTGAAGCATTCAAGCCATAGCCAGAGGGAGTCTTTCCATCTCTTCCCTCTCTGCCTCATCAGACTCCTGACCTGGGAAGAGGGTTCTGCTCAAACTAAGGTCAGCTGCTACTTGCAGTTTTCTTCCTTTGTCACGCTGAATGACCATTAGGTTATTTAAATAAACATTAGGGCCACTTCAGCCTAGAGAAGTCAAGGATTTCTGCTTGGCGCAGATGGGTGTTTCAACGCAGGCATGCTACCTCAAGAGCTGGCTGAATCATCCTGGAGAGAAGTATCAGGATCCAGTTAAGGGTCTCCGCATTCTAAGGTAGCTCAGTCTCCTTCCACTGTGACATTCCAGATCTGCAGTATGGCCATGTACCGAGAGCTGCTGGGGTCAGACCCCAAACTGAACCAAACTCTATCTTCCCCAGGCTTAAGAACATGGGATGACAAGGAATTTCTCTGTGTACACTGACTACCACACAAACAGGAGGCACTAGATGTAATAACCCAGTGCTATATCAACTAGGAATGATGATGTGTGCCTGTAATCTCAGGAGTACAGAGGAAGGCAGATCCATCAGAATTTCAAGGTCATCCTTAGCTACATAGCAAGTTTGAGGCCAGCCTGCTCTACATGAGATCTGATGGTTTTTTTTATTGATTTGTTTATTTTCATTTTTTAAAAAATGCTATCAGTTCCCCCAAAAGACTCTTTAAATTAAATGTCACTGATCATAAGTGGTGCTTCCTCAGTCCCAAAGAAGAAACACTCAATAACTAGAAGCCATTGCCCGTACCCAAGGATGAAGCCTTGGTAGAGCTCTAATAAGATGTGAGTGCTTTGGATTACCATGGCAATTGCCTAATCCAGTACATAGAGGATGCTAAGTAAACATCCACTAAGTTAAAAGAAAAAAAAAAGACTCTAATTTTAACTTTTCAAAAGAAAGTTAAAAAGCAATGTGAATAATGGTCTATGGCTAGCCAGCCCTGTAATTTGGTTCTTCAACACTTACCGGAAACTGCTTTCTTCTCAAGAAAAAAAGCCTTCTATGCCTGCTGATTGTAGTTATAGTCATTTTCTGCCAATTCCAGGTAGGGTGTGTCCCCTGTGGAGATTGAGGATGGGGTCATACAGCTGCAGGAGCAGAGTTCAGAGACTGCTCCCTTCAGCATCCCGTGCTCAATACCAGGAAAATGACCCAACTGTTATGTCTTCACTCTGTCTCATGGGAGGAATAGAGGGAAGTCCACAAAGCTCTCTAGGGATGAAGACACCACTGAGCATCATACATATGGGGGAAGTGGTGGCCTGGGGAGGGACGGAGGTCCAAACCAGCTGACCCCTCTGAGGTCAGAAGCCTTGATCAGGCCCTAGCAGTGGGATTTCAGGAGGAGAATGGAGCAGAAGACAGCAACCTTCAGTGCACAGCACCGTGTGAAGACATGTGGCACACTGTGAGAAGAGCCGGGCACAGGGCTTGTCATAAAGCTCTCATTAGCAGCCTGTACAGAGAATGGCATCCTGCTCAGAACACACTGAGCCCACAGCAGCTCCTTCCTGTATTATGTGACTGGGGATAAGTAGGCTATCTCTGGCTGTCATTAAAGCCTGTTGTATAGGGAAAGAATCTCCAATTGGGGCCAGTCACCTGCCCCTTCTCTACCCCCTTGGTCTGGCTCCCGTCCTGCAGAAGATGGCCAGTCTTCTGAAAGTCAGGGACACTCTGCACTATGGACCCTACCCAAGGCTGCAGGCCAGCCCTGTGAGCACCTGCTGTGGTGGCAGCCAGTATCCTCCTGCTGCTGCCTGGAGTTGGGAAATACGTTTTTCACCTTGTCAGGAAGCAGGGCAAAAGCAATTTACAAACAGTCAGCCAGAAGCGACATGCAGCTAGAGGTGTTTGGCAGTTCATTAAACAGTGTGGACTAAGGCTTCCAGACATGTCCACACTGTGTATCGGCGTTCAGTCATCCAGAACTGGCAGGGGCTGGTGAGAGGACTCTTGGGGCTCTTGGCCGCTGGGTGATCAAGGATCGGGGCTCTTAGGGATTCAATCTCTGGGCACTGCATTCTGTCCTCACCAACTCATACAGAAGCTCTATTCCTTAGTGCAGCAGAGTAGGATGGAGGGGCATTTATAAGGAACTATGAAGCCACTAAGAGAGATTACTTCTGTTAACTGATGGATCTCGTTCATGGGAAAGAGTTTCCTATAAATGAGACCACCCAGAAGGTGATCTTTGGCCCACAACCATTTCAACTCCCATTTCTCTACCATGAACCGATGCCCCAAGCTCCCTCACTGGAAGCCTTGCAAGTATTCTTGAAATTTTCTGTCTCTATAACTTTTAAGCTAACTAAACTGTTCTTATGCACTCAACCTCAGGAATTTTGTTGTTACAACACAAAGAGGGCCAAATCAGGGAGCAACCTAGAAAGTATCCCCTTTGTTTACAAAGAGATGAAGACTGGCAAGTAACTCTCTTTAGATGCATTTACCCTTTCCATAACTGCTCTGAAATGGGCAACAAAGACCCCCCTTATGAGGAATGTGTTCTATGGAAAGCAGAAGCCCCCAGAAGCTTTTTGAGGAGTCTCAGGGTACATAGCCTACAAACAGGGAAAACAAACTCATCTCTCAAGATGAGTGAAATAGGAAAGGCACAGGGTCTAAAGACAAAGCAAAACAGCACCTTTTAGGAGTGCCAGTACCAGACAAAGCCAGGCTCTCCAATGTTGGTGTCCTCTATCACAGCTAATTTCTTTTATTAAAGCACAGAGACATGGGCAGTCAGAAAGGCTTGATAATTTACCTGGTGAACTAATGGTGGAGCCAGGATTCCCACTGTGAACCTGACTCTAGGGTGAGCTCTGCATGGAATAATGTCCATCCTCCCCCAAGCAAGTCTGACCTTGGCCTGTACTTCCCACCCTCTGCTCAACAGTCCGTGACAAGTCTTCCCAGGGTGTCCTGTTTTTCTGACCCTATTGACAGGGTAGGCACTGGAACTCAGTAGTCTCTGGCCTTACTGAAACGGTGCCTAGACCGTCCTGTGGGACGCCTCTCTCCCCACGTGCCGACTAAGTCAGGTTTTACAACGTGGAGCTCGGTCACAGTCTAGAGATAGCCCACAGGTGGAAGGCTTGGCTACTGTTGTTTGTTGAGAAAGAGGCTATGTTCACCTCTGAGCACCTCTGCCATAAAGACAGCTAGGCTGCCGTGGAATATAGCCTGCTTTGTAGACACAAAAGAGGATGTAGGTACTTCCAGGCCTCCTGCTCTGTCTAGCGTGTCATGGATATACCTTGAAGCCCTTTACCAACACTGGCCGGAATGCTGAGACATTAAGATCAGCTGCTGGGCCACAACTTGGTCAGATCACCTCACAACTGTGTTATGGAACAGGGGTGTTGTCAAATTCTCTGACACATCAGACAAATGGCTCTGCCATGCAAGGGACATCACCAGCGTTTGGTGAACAAGAATGAGTGAGACCTAGGGCTAAGAAACCAGGAAAAAGGGAAGGCACTGGTTTGCTGGTTTTAAAGAAGATACCAAGGTTCAGCAAGGTGAAGTGACCCATACAGGGACACAACTTAGAGGCCCAGGAGCTACCTGACCTCAAAGACATCCAGGTCTAACTTAGTAGTAGCGTTCATCTACTACAGTGTGGAGCCCCCCAGACATTCTGATCCAGGTTCACCACTGCCTCTACAGGAGTCCTGTGTCTCCTCTCCTGCCCATAAGGGCTCATCCAGGATGCCAACCTGTTATGAGATGGCTTGTCCAGCTGACCAAGGTCTGGTGTGCCTAGCAGTCTGATCCCTTGAAATGTATTTACGATCAACAGCCCCCACAGTATCTGCTTTGCCTTTTCTGTTTCTTTCCTGGACCCTGTGCACCTGGTAAGCTGGCCCCTTTCAGAAGAAAGTCCTTACATATCTGCTTCCGAGCTTTTGATGTCCTTTCCTGTATTAGCAGACATAGCTGGTGCCTTTCATCTTCCCCAGGCTATACTCGAAGGCTGGAAGCAATTCTCCACACCACCGCCAGGGACTAGTTTGATTTCTCATCTTCTTCCCTGGCTTGGGAACTGCAAGTCTGTGGGAGAATGACCGTCACAGAAATCACTGTTGAAAAACCCAAGAGCAGTTTGTGCTGAAGCTAAGGAAAGTGCTCCGGGAATTCCCCCAGCCAGTGACTCAAAAGGTCCCTTTCCATGCTTCCCCTGACTGGATTCAAGGACCTGATGGCTAAAGTTAAACTAACATCAGCTCCACTCCCTAATTCCTGATTGACAATAAAGATGAAATGTTAAAGTCAAGAAGGTAACATTGAGAATAAAACACGGGTGAATTCAGGCTGACCAGATGGTTCAGCAGATAAAGGCACTTGTCCCACCCCCGGACCCCACAAAATATAAGGAATTGTCCTCTCAACTCCATATGTGCACCCCCACCCCGCAACACACACACTCAGAGAAGGAGAGGAGAGAAGGGGGGAGGGGAGAGGAGGAGAGGAGAGAGGAGAGAGAGAAATAGAGAGGTGAGAGAGAGACTCATATGCTTTGGCATGTTACAACTCAAATGATCCCAGAACAATTATTAGTTATTAGTTTGAGTATGTTCCTCTGTTGCCCTGCCCTCAGACACCCCCCACCAACAGACACCAAGTCTCTGGAATATTCTGCTGCTCCTGACACCCTGGGGACAGAGGCCCCTTGTTCAGCTCACTGATGTGACAGCCGACTACTGCAGCAGCCAAGGAAACAACATGAGGACCCAGATAACACCAGCAATGTTAGGTGTTCTGTCTGGAAAATAACTTCAGGAAGATTGATTTTGCTCATGTTTTCAGAGGGGTCAGTTCATCATTGTGAGGAGAGCTGCAAATGTCTCAGAGTGCCAAAAGAGAGAACGCCAGTACTCTGGGCTTGCTCCCTTTACTTTTTATTCCATCTGGAACCCCAGGCTAAGGGATGGTGCTGCCCACATTCAGGGACACTGTACCCTTTATTTAGTCCTCTCTGATGGCACCTTCAGTGACACGGAGATGTGTGTTTTACTATCACTGAGCTCTCCTTGACCCATTTGTCTTACTACTCTCCCTAGGCATTCCTCAATCCAATCAAGATGACAACCATGATGGACCATTATGCTAAGGCTGGCCTGGCACAAAGCCAGAAACTGCCCACTGTTAGGTTCCAAAGAAACCCAGGACAAATGGCTAATTGAGGTATCCATTAACATATCAGAGTGGATACTAGCCACCAGGCTCCCTCAGCATTGCAAGTAGCTGTGACAGTCCTGACTCCTCTCAACACTTCTCACCACCCCTACCCTCTACCTTAAACCTCTCCAGTCCCCAGAGCTTTGCTTCCCTTACCCCAGGCTCTGATTCCTATATAAAACCTAGCGATTTCAGCCATTCTCTTGGTTCTTCTTCCTCTCCTGGTCCCCTCTTTTACCTTTCTACTAGTCTCTCCATCTCTTTCCTCCCACACCCTGGTCTACTCTGCTGGCCATGTTCAGTACATTTTCTCTTTCTGCTCAGGACTCTTCAGATGCCTCTGACTGAATTCTCCCTCATATCTACAATAAAACCTTCTCTTCAACCACACCTAAGACTGGCCATGTCCTCATTTTCATTCACCCACACCCTTTAGCTATCTATTACCCTCAGCACTTCTGTGGGGCAGTAAATTTCCCTTCCTTTTTAAATAAGTGGTCTGCACAGTGAATAAGATGTTCCACTGAGGCACAAGGAAAAAACAGGAGTTAATGATTGTTTCTAAGAGAAAAGAGACTTTACCAATACATGGTGATTCTCAGTCCCCATGTCAAGGATCAGGTAGCACATACGGCTACTCAAGGAACCCTCAAAAGACCAGTGACAGCTTCACAGTGCCAGGCCAGGGTTTGCACTAATTCCTTCCTGAATATCATAGTCTTTGTGTTAGTTTGATACATATACTTTATCATCTTCCATGGAGCATGCTGGCAACAGTTTAAAAACAAGATAAGAAAAATTAAACACCAAAGGGACTTGCTGGTTATCTCATTGCACTATTCAAAACACTGTCAAACTGAAGAGATGGCTAATCTGTTAAGAGCAATGACTGTTCTTTCAGGGGTTGTGAGTTTCACTCCCTCACAGTGGCTCACAACTACCTGTTACTCCAGTCTAAGAGGATCCAACACACCCTTTGGCGTCCACAGGCACCAGGTACACATGTTGTTTAAGGAATACACACAGACAAAATATCCATACACATAAATAAAACCAACATATATAAAACAGTATAAAACAGTATATATAAAATGTAAAACACATAAGCTTTTTTCTGCTTAAAAACAACAACAGATTTTCTATGCACTCTTAGCAAAAAAAAAAAAAAAAAAAAAAACAGAAAAAGAATAAATATTTGATGAGTCTGCCAGCCTTATCCCCTGGTGAAAAGCGTTTGTAATAATATGCCACCTAGAAGGTGTTTTCATAGAGTGAACAGGTAACACCTTTTTTTGAGATTTATTTTTATGAGTATTTTGCCTGCATGAAAGTATACTTGAATGCTGGTGCACTCAGAGGACAGATAGAGGCATTGGAGTCCCCTAAAACAATTTTCAGCCAGTTGTAAGCATACTGTTCTGGGAACCGAACTTGGATCCTCTGCAATACAAGCAAATCACTAAGCTACCTCCCCAGGCTTCATGCCTGATTCTTCAAGGCAAATATGAGACACAAACAAGAAAAAAGAGTTGTGACCCAATCGAAAGAAATTCATGTTAAGGATACTTTGAAATTATTAGATTGATGTGGGAGGTCCTTCTGTATATGTGTTGCTTTTATTGGTTGATGAATAAAGTTGTTTCAGCCAATGGCTTAGCAGAGAAAAGCCAGGCAAGAAATCTGAACAAAGATATAGAGAGAGAGTAGGCAGAGTCAAGCAGATGCCAGCCAGTCACTGAGAAAACAAGATATATAGAAAACGAGGTAACGCCACAGCCAAGTGGCAATACATAGACTAATAGAAATGGGTTAATTTAAGATGCCTGAATCATCGGCCAAACAGTGTTGTAATTAATATAGTTTCCATGTGATTATTTGGGGCTGGGTGGCCAGAAAATGAAAGCACAGTCTCCACCTACAAATGGCACCCAAAAATTTGGCAAGAATTTCCATACAAAGCCTGAGAAAGCTTTTTTTAAAAAGTGCTTCTAGACTCACAAAAATAGGAGTCAATTGCAGCTTCTTGGTGGCCACATTTTTTTTCAGATAGGCTCTGTTTGCTGGTGGTGAGCAGAGGCATGGCTTCCTTAAGTGATGGCTTCCTGGCTTGTGCTGGTGACACTAAGGACCCTGCTAAAGAGCACTTACGTGGAGTTTTGTGAGCAGCATGCTACTAGTTGCTTAATGGCAACATAGACCCACTGTGTCCCTGGAGCTGGGGCAGTGAGCATGGCTCACAGAGGTGGTGAACATACCTCCACCTGTTGGACTGGGCAGAGCCAACAGGCAAAGCTACATGTTAGTCCTAGCCATGCCTACTTAGCATTTTAAAAAAACAAACAAACAAAGAAAAGTCTCCTGGTCAGAAAAGGATTACAGATACACAGTAAAGACAGATTCAGATGGGGAAAAAAAGCCTCTAAACTGTTTACAGTATGTTTAAAAATATATATAGACTTGGGAGAGAAAAGAAAAAGGACAAAGAAAGCTATAAAAAAAGAAATAAGAGTAGCCGGGCATGGTGGTGCATGCCTTTAATCCCAACACTTGGGAGGCAGAGGCAGGCAGATCTCTGTGAGTTCAAGGCCAGCCTGGTCTACAGAGTGAGATCCAGAATAGCCAAAGATACACAGAGAAACCCTGTCTCAAAAACCAAAAATTAAAAAAGAAATAAAAGAAATAGGGTTTTAAAAAGTCACATAAAGATGTAAAGTACACAAAGAGTTTGTGTAACATGAGGGCCGCTTGTCGGGGTTTCCGTCCTGTCCAGTTCCAGCAGCCGTTTAGCCCCAAAGAAAAGCACACAGAGGTCTCCAGAAGATTATAAACTGATTGTCCCATTAGCTCAGGCTTCTTATTAGCTCTTGTAGCTTACATTAACCCATTATTCTTATCTATATTAGCCACATGGCTCAGTACCTTTTTCAGCGGAGCAGGTCACATCCTGCTTCTTCGGTGGTCTGAGCAGGAGTGCAGGGGGACCTTCCTGCTTCCCAGAATTCTCCTATTCTTATTGTGCCACCTCTGCTTCCTGTCTGGTTTTCCCGCCTATACTTCCTGCCTGGCTACCAACCAATCAGCGTTTATTTAAAACATAATTGACAAATGTAGAATTGTTCTCCCGCACCACTTCCCCCTCTGTTTTTATGTATTTTTTTTTAATTTTTTGATTGTGAATGAGCTAACTATAGAGAGACATTTCATTGTACGGGCTACTAAACTAAACCAACATATATATTTTAAAGTTATCTTAACTTCAAAATTTAAGTCTAAAAACATGTTACTTTGGAAAAGAGATTCTGCTTTTGTTTTTACAGAGGATAGAAAGCTTTGGATTCCTTACCAACTAATATGGTTTGGTCAAACAGACCCCCTGAAGTGATGGCCCAGGTGGTCCAACATCCACAATAGTTTCTGTGTGATTATTTGGAGCCAAGCAGCCGGGAAACAAGAGCACAGTCTCCATCTACATTAGATCTAGAGTTGTTCCTTTTTTTATTGTTGTGACAAACACCATGATCAAAACCAACTTGGGGCAGAAAGGGTTTATTTGGCTTCCACATCACAGTCCATCATCAAAGGAAGCCACAGCAGGAACTCCAGACAGGGACTTGGAGGAAGGAACTAAAGCAGAGGCTATGCCAGAAGGCTGCTTTCTTGGTTGCTCCTCATGGTTTGCTCAGCGTGCTTTCATGCCAGCCACACTTGTCCAGGGGTGGCGCCACACCCAGTGAGCTGGGCCATCCCACTTTCATCATTAATTAAGACAATACCCCACTAACTACCCTACAAACATGATTTTATAGGGACATTTTCTCAATTAAAATTTCCTCTTCCCAGATATGTCTGGGTGTGTGTCAAGTTGACAAAAACCAACCAGCACACTACGTAGCCAAAAAGGCCACCCATAAAAAAGTTAGGAAATAAAACCCCAGAATAAGTTTCTCGGTTGGTTTTTAAGCTAGTGGTAAAGACTGTTGCTATCTTCCAAGCTAGAGTTTGGAAGTCAGCCTCAGGAGGGGAAGTGGCCAAATAAGGGAATAGACCTTGGTGGCTAGCTTTAGGAATGCAATATGGCCAATTTTGCCAAGACAGAGAACAGTGGGGAGAAGAGCAAGAACTGCCAGAGCCATGTGCTTGAGTGGACTAGGGTCCCTTCATTCCCACCGTTTTATTGGGTTGCTGGGTGTTGGTAAGTGGGCATCATTTTCTCAGGCTACTTCCTGCTGACACTGGGGCATCATTGTCAGGAAGCTGGGTGTGGGTAAAGGTTGGGAAGAGTAGGCTGTGTCAGTCAATGTCCAGGTTCTGCAGGACCATCTGAGGCTGGGGAAGTGTAGTCTGTGGTTTTGGACCAGGATGCAGATTCAAGGAAATAGTTGGGACTGGCACTGGATCTGCTGAAGTTATGTAGTTGATTTGAAACATGTTGGAACAGATAGACTAGGACAGAGGTAAAGTTAAGGAGTTTAGAAAAAAATTGTCTTATCTTGGTTATACATCTGAAACTGTTAGTTTCATGGTCCTGGTAGTTGGGAAGAGACCAGGAAATAGGGAGAGATCCTACCCTTAGGAATAGGCAACAGGCATGAAAACAGGAGCCTGAGTTCTTGAGAGGAGCCAGAAAATTTTAGATTAGTTATATAAGATTAATTGGGGAACAACTGTTATCTGAAAGCAGTGTCTGGATGTATAGGAGAGAACACAATTTGAGGGGCTTTTGTTACATTAGAATAGTTTTTCCTGGTGTAGGAATATGGATAATTGGGGAGATTCTTGGAAAATGGTGAGAGGGACAGTCTGTAACAGGGATTTGGGGGTTGTTGTGAATAGCTTGAGAGAACTTGGCTTTGGTTCCCAAAAGGGAACCTGGTTAAGGGGACAAGCAGTCAGTAGTGGGGGGTAGGGCATTAATAACTGATGCACTGGCAGTGAGAGGGACCACGACTAATGGAGGGCATTAAATAGAGGCACAAAGAAAGCAGTGGGAGGAACTGAAGGAGTATCAGTGAAGTTAGGGAGAGACTCTGTTGGATGAACTTGACCCAAGTGAGGTTTTAGCCAAGAGAGGCAGGGAGGGAGGGGGCAGGCAGAGAGGAGATGGCTTAGGTTTAGTTATGTCTTGGAATTGGGAGTACAGGATTTATTTAGTGTCTGATGTCTGAAAATGTCTGGACAGTTAATGCATTTAGGGAAGTCAGGTGGTGGTGGATGTCTGGCAATCATCTGATCAGAAGAAAAGGATGAATGTGAGAAGAGAGATGAGATTTGTGGGGAACAGGTGATCTTAAGAGAACAGGAACTTGAGGGTGAGGATGAATATAATAGAAGGGTCTGACAGGAAGAAGCTATCATCCATATAAAAAGTATAAGCAGAAGAATCTAGAGAACCCTCTTGTGTATGAGAGGGATGTGGGAAGGGGTCTGTCGGGGTTTCTGTTCTGTCTGGTTCCTGCAGTCGTTAAGTCCCAAAGAAATCACACAGAGGTCTACATTAGTTATAAACTGACTGGCCCATTAGCTCAGGCTTCTTATTAACTCTTATAACTCATATTAGCACATTATTCTTATCTGCGTTAGCCATGTGGCTTGGTACCTTTTTCAGTGAGGCAGTCACATCTTGCTTGCTCTGTGGCCGGGTAAGGACTGCAGACAAAGCTTTCCTCTTCCCAGAATTCTCCTGTTCTCATTGACCCGCCTCTACTTCCTGTCTGGTTGTCCCACCTATACTTCCTGCCTGGCTACTGGCTAATCAGCATTTATTTAAAATATAATTCACAGAATACAGACCATTGTCCCACATCAGAGGTCTTTGTTTTGGGACAGGAATGTAGAGGCTCTAAGGGGCACTGAGGCAAAGGGTTAAGTAAGGAGGGGTTGAAGGGAGGACAGATAAGGAAAATGAGTGATGATTTTCTAACAAGAGAAGTTTGAAAAGATAAAATCTAAGACAGTGGAAGGGACAGGATGGTGGAGTCCTTTGTACATTAGGAGTTGAAGGAGAGGGTAGTGGGAGTGGATTGTGAGGTGGCACCCCCGAGTTTACTTGCTAGACTTAGAAACTGGCAGAGGGGCTGTGGTAAGAGTGTGTAGACAAGGAAGTCAGCTGTGGACAGTGTTATATAGAGTTTTGGAGAGGTAGGTGACAGGGACAAAGGTCTTTAGAAGTCTAAAAATGGAAAGGTTGGAAAAGATCTGGGAGGTGGAGGGCTGGAGAAGAAAGGAGAGCATTTGACGTTTAAGGAATTGTTTGTGGCTGGGAAGGGGGAGATCCAGAACTGGCTTAATATAGGAAAGGTATCAGAAGCACGTATATGGGGATCTATGAGTGGAGGAAATTGGCCATGAGAACAGAACAAAGATAAGGTGTGGAGATGGGCAAAGTGGTTTAAAGTGAGGTATCTATGGATTGGCATGTGAGAGAATTTAAGACAGGTGACCTGCGGAGAGCAGAGCTGAGCTTTAGAAGGTGAGACCTGGTAACTTCTGGAGCTGAGGAAATTGAGGAGTAAGGTGTTGTCAGACTATCAGAGAGGGAAAGACTGCAAAGAAGGATGGGAGGGAAAAGGGAAAAGGTAGGCCAAGTCTGTAGTGAGCGCCTGGCCCAAAAGGCAGAGACTGTCTCTAAATCCCTGGGGAAGGACAGTCCAGGCCAGTTGTCAGGATTGTTTAATATCATCTATGTGAAGGCAAAAAGGTCATGGAAGTGAAATCCAGGATCATTGAGAAGAAAGTATCTCTAAGATTTAGGATTGATGGCTGGAGAGATGACTTCGTGGTTAAGAACACTGGCTGCTCTTCCAGAGGACCTGGGTTCAATTCTCAGCACCCACATGGCGGCTCACAACTGTCTATGACTCCAGTTTCAGGGGATCTGGCACCATCGCACAGACATACATACAGGTGAAACACCAATGCACATAAAAATAAACGCATCTTTAACAAAAAGATTTAGGATTGAAAAATGAGTGGTGTCAAAAAATGGAGAGGATAGCCTAAGGGTTAGAGACTCATGGGTGTTAAGGGACAAGAGGTGATGGAGCAAAGGCCTGGACTACATGGATGTTTCCATTAGGTTTTTGACTTTGATCTGGGAATATTGTAGGGTGAGGAGGTGTGACATAGAAACAATGGGTTTCAGGCCTAGGCAGAAGCTAGTTAAGGGAAAGGAGTACTGGAACTTGGAAAAATGGGCAAAACTTAGGCTTGAGTATGATAGTGAGGACACCCTTTCCTAGGAAGTCAATAGACGTGAGGGAATGAGGAGGAAAACCTTCAGAGGAGCCCCTGAGTTAAGGGAAGTCTGGAGGGTGTGGAGGACTGGCTGCGTATTCTGACTACGAGTGAGGGAGCAGCCTAGAGAGGAGGAAAGGAACTGGATGCATTAATGACTTTCTCAGACCGTCATGACTTACTTAAACTTTCATATCTTCAGACTTTAACACAGTTTCTTGGACTGCCATGACTTGTATCATTTACTTTTCTGGGCCTATATAACTTGCCTGCTTCTCATAACCTTCAGAAATTCCAAATCTCTGTTAGTGTGAAGCCTGTTAGCAAGGTAAACTCTACAAATGAGTGTGAATGGCCAGTAGCTATTTGGTGTTGTTAAAGTTATAGTCAGCCATCAGTGTTGTCAAGAGACCTGGAAGGATAAATATGAGCAGGAAGTATAAATTGTTTTTGTGTCAATTAAAATAACAGGGACTTAGACTGTTGAGGCTTACGAGATTCATTGTAGATTCAGTTGCAGGAAAAGGACAGTGGTCTTTGGCTGTCAGATGTGAGGAATTTTCCTGGAGAGGAAGAACTTGGAAAAACTGACCTTACCTTGACAAGGCAGAGTATAGCTGTCAATCTGTTTGTACCTGTCCAGTTTATGTAGGTTTCTGGCAGCAGGTGAGGCTTGGGGCAGTTTTTCCCCGTAGTTAGCTCTACCACAGTCCAGGTAGAGTCACTGGTTTGGTGTTCCATCTGTTTTCTTTGGAGACCTTAAAGTTTCTTGTTAGGAGGGAGTCTCTGTTTAATGTGGGAAGGTTTTTATTGAACATTTTAAATGCTATATTCAGCAGATCTCTGGGGAGCTTGAGGACCAAGTATCTGTTAAGTATATCTAATTTTAGGTTTAACTTTCTAACTTATTTTGTAATTAATCATAAGTATGGCTATAAACACATTAAGAATTTGATTATTATAAGGTAACTGATTATTAATTTCTTTTAATTATCTTTAGCAGTTTATAACAAGTTAATACAGCTTTTTAAACATTAGAACTTGTCGCATTATCCCTGCTAGGTTTGAGCGTTAAAGTCTGAGTTGAAGGTTTAACTGGAGATCTTTTAGTGTGGAAATAAACCATAAACGTAGTAGGCTTTTTATCATTACAGAATATTATATTCTTTTGTATGATTCAGCTTATGCTGTAGGCAGTGTCAGGGACAGGAAAGGGTTAAGGTGGGAAAGCTGGCGAGGGCCTTGGCTGAGGGAGGTGGGAGATAAGACTGTCAATCGCAGGCAGCTGCTGACCACAGCTGAGGTGCAGACACAGGAGTAAGAGTGGCTGGAGGGCCAGTCAGGGGATGGGTGGGAAATTTAGTTTTCAGTCAAGTGGTGGGGTAAGTGGGAAGGGGGCAGAATCGGGATGAATGGGAGTCGGGCGGGAGGGACTACTGGAGTAGAACACAGGGAACAAACTCTGGGACTTGGGTGGGGGTGGAGAAGGTATCGGTAGCCCTATGCGGGCCTAAGGAAGCTGTAGAACTTCCAGGAGGAAGTCAAGAAATGGGAGGGACTTCACAGAGGCCCAGAAGGCTTAAGGGGGTTTCTGTGGCCCAGACCTGTGCCTAAGGAACTGCAGTTCCCTAGAAGGATGGGTGTGACTGGTTAAGGAGTGTTGGAAAGGCTGCTGTGCGCTACAGAGTATTGACTCTTCCCCTCCGGGCCACGCAGAGTTGACAGTGCTAACACCGGAGTGAGTGTGGCCAGGTGACAGAGGGGTAGGGAGGTGGAGTTATTGGAGTTCAGGCAGGGAAAAAGGAAAGTGAAACTCAGGTAGCTGTGGGGAGCGGGGTCTGTAACAGCCACTGCAGGGGCTTGGGCCTGATGGGTGTGGCCTGCCCCGTTCTTGCAGAGGCTGAAGCTGCAGGCAGCAATGACAGTAGAGTGCCTGGCAGTCATTATTCCTGCATTATGTGGAGGGGTGAAACAGAACATGAAATTGTGCAAAGGGTTACAACGGAACTTGGAAAAGTTCAGAGTGAAAGAATCACACTGAGGGTTTGGTGCAGACAGAGAACGCAGACACATTCAGTGACAGTTCTAATTGGGTGCTAAAGCGCACCATTTATGTTTTTCAAATGGATGATAGCGTTTTCATCACCAGTGGAAGCTGGTGAACCGAAGTCAAGAGCATTCTCATGTCTCTTGAGATGGTGAGAAGAGAGATCTCTGGGACAGAGGGGTCATTTATCCACTCTATCACCAAGAGAGCAAATCTAGAACCTGCCCACAGTATCCCACCATAGAGAATGGGTTCCAAAAAGCCAGTTCATGAACCTAGGATAAGTCCTAGTCCCTCTGTCAAGCACCCTCTCCCAAAGCAGATCAAGTCACATAGCTGTCACCCACATTCAGAGGGCTTAGTTTCGTGCCATGTGGGATTCCCAAGTGTCAGATTTTCAATAGCCGGACCTTGGTAGTAAGTCTCAGGAAGAAGTGGCCAAATACAGGACTAGACCTTGGTGAGTAGCTTTAGGAATGTGATCTAGTGGCTTTTGGCAAAGAGAATAGGAGAGAAGAGTAAGGTCTGCCAGAGCCATGTGCTCAACACCAAAGTCCAGCTTGAACCAGGGAGTTACTTACAGAAGCAGAATGACTCAGACAGTTGCATCACCAAGGCCCACTCCAGCATGGGTGACAGTTGACAAGAGCTGGGAAACCTGGAGCACACTGCACAGCCTGCAGGCAGCTCAACAGGCTGGAGAGTCCTTTCTAGACCTCTTTTAGACAGCCAAGCTGGCTTCTACTTTTTCCAGGCAGCTTGTCCAGTCTTCTTTGTATGCCCCCCACCCCCGCTTTTTATAGCTCAGCCTGTTTTGAGTCTCCTTTGCAGCTTAGCTCTTTCCTCTGAGGGGGACTCTCAGCTTTGATTGTTTACTCTGGCAAAGGGTGACCTAGGGAATCTGGTCAGTTTTAGGGACATCCTGAAGCTACTCTGAGTTTTTGCCTTTTTGTTTAAGGAGCGTCCCTGTAGGGTGGAATGTTTTAATTTCCAAGGAAACTGCTACACAACACCAACTTGCTTTTGATCATGGTGTTTCAAAATAGCAACAGTAACCCTAAGATGAATTTTAAAAAATAGTTTGTGTCCAAATGCATCCTGTGCACATATGCGACAGTTCAAAGTCATCAGGGGACCACCCTGAGTGTGGCTCCTTGTCTTTCATCTTGTATTTTTGAGACATGGTCTCTGATTAACACTGCAATGCCAAGTTAACTGGCTGTCAAGTTTCCAGGGATTCTCCAGTCTCCACTGCCCATCCTGCTGTAGGAATGCTACCACACACAGCTTTCATAGGTCCTCAGGAGTCTTCGGCTGTCACACATGCATAGCACACTACTGGGTGATCTCCTCAGCTCATTCTTGAATTGCATGGCTCAAGTTCCTTAAGAACCATTTATTTGGAGGGGTGTAGGCAATTCCTTTAATCTCAGCACTAGAGGGGGCAGAGGTATGTGGATCTCTGAATTCAATCAAGGTCAACCTGGTCTACAGAGTGAGTTCCAGGACAGTCAGGGGCCACACGGAGAAACCCTCTCAAAAAGCGAAAAAATAACAGTTTTTTTTTTAATAAAGAATAGCTTTAAAAGATACAAATGCCACCCACAATAATTTCAAATACATTATCTCACTTTTTCTTCTTTTCCTTTAGTCTTCTGTGTACTAGCATAGGAGTAAACAATTTGGGGGTGGATAGATGGCTCAATGTTAAGTATATACTCCTTTTGCAGAGGACCTGGGTTTGATTTCCAGCTCACACACATCAGACAACTTATAACTGTAACTCTAGCTTAATGGTTCTCATTTCCTAATGCTTCAAACCTATAATACAGTTCCTCAAGTTGTGGTGACCCCAACCATTTTTGTTGCTACTTCATAACCGAGATTTTGCTAGTTATGAATCACAATATCTGATATGCAGATATTTGATATGCAACCCCTATGAAAGCAATAGGTTGAAAGCTGATGCTCTAGTTCTAGATTAGAGGTCCTCTTCTGACCTTTGCATGCACTATATGCACATGGTACACATAAACTCATGGATCCATAAGTACAGACACTGAACACTCCATGGAGCACAAAGACCGATGACAGCATGTCTACAGCATTTGTGCCTCATGATTATGTCCTTAAAAGAAACTTCTCCATTCCTAGGGGTGGGGAGTCATATTGTCTTTTTTGTACTGTGCTTTTAAATTTAATTTTAAGCTCATCTAGGCTTTCTTTGATGAATGGTATGACAGCAACCAATTTAATTTTCTCCAGCAGTTTTCAATGAATAATTCCTTGTGGCCAGAATAATTCTTAAAAGCCAGGGTTAATATATGCCTTCACTCCTGTTTTTACCCATTTCCTATTACCCCGTCTATGTTTACACTACTGTAACTTTTAAATTTAATTGCACTTTTGAAAAATGTGATGTTATCTTTTTGGTACAGCAAGTTCCTTCTATTTCTTTCTTCTTTCAATGGGTATTTTCCTATTTTCATCTGTTACACTTCCATATGAGGTTTTACATTATATTAAAAACAAGGGTCTTGGTTTTTGGAATGGCTTTGTATAAATTCATATATTAATCCAAAAGGAAATGACATGTTTACAACAGTCAAAATGTTCTTATTATCAAATGCTTATAAGCTTCTGGGCTTCTCCATAAAGAAAATTATGCCCATTATATATGCTTATAGCAATGTATACACATAACACATGTCTAAAGCACACGTGTAACACTATACCTAAAGTATATTCATACATATATACTACATTCACAATACATTCATACACACTATATACACCCAGAGTACATGTGTGCACATATACTGTATCATCTACAGCATGCATACACACACTATACCTACAGCACATTCATACTTATACACTATAAGCTACACCTACAGTACATGCTTACAGATACCCACAGTACATGTTGACGCACACACTACAATGTGTAAAGCACATGTAAACAAACAGTTCTGTAGTCACTGATCTAGAGGTTAAGGCTGACTGTGTCTGAGTTGTGGCTACCATGTTACAGAGTACCCTCCCTGTAAGTGGAACTCAACATCCATGTTACAACAGTGAACCAGGTATTTGCACAAACAGAGCCAGGACATTTGCACAAAACTTATAACAAAACAAGTTTAAGGACATTTGTACAAGATTTATTTTTCATTAACCACAATGTTTTAGAGTGAGAATATACACCCAATACAGAGGAGTGATTCAAAATCCACCAAATGTTTAGAAGGAGAGAGCCCAGGCCAGTTGCTTTGTGCCCCAGCTCAGGAAGTGCTGTAGCATGTTCTGTGAATGAGGGAGAGGGAAAGACAGTGCCAGATTTACCATGTCATGTGACAAAGGGTCGGGAAACTAGACAGCAAGGCTTCGTTCGCTGTACTATGCTGGTGGGCGGCAAAAGCTTGGTGCCTGCACGTGATCCCCGTATTTTGTATAAGCATTTGTTTGAGCCACAGTTCCTCATTTTTAATTGACATTAAATAATTTCTCCACAATTGCATGGCTGTAACACTGACAAAGACAAAGAAGAGCCAAGGGCACTGTCAACCATTCACCCAAATACAGCCTAGGAGAACATCCAGTCTCAGTACAGTCACAATAGTTAAATGACATATAAGAACCAATACAAACTGTTTTTTTCCAAACCACTCAACTCTTAACCCCATGCTGATGACTTTCCCAGAGGTGTAATCAATCCATCAGCACTCTTCTAAAAATGAATCAAGCCTAAAATGAAGTTCTTTACAGCAGAGAATAGTTCTGTAAAACAACAGGTCCCGCAGCGAGGTGGCAGACCCCTCTGGAAAGAGGTTCAAGTTAAGGTCTCAGATACTGCAGGAGGGAGGAGGCAGTGACTGCAGTTAAGTAGCAGGGGGACCAGAGAGAAGACATTTCCTTTGGGAAAGAACAGGTACCTTCTTCCAAATATTCTGGGAATCAGAAACCAAGGGAAATTTTTGTGGTAATTAAAGCACAAGAGCCACTATGAACCCCTGCAACTCCTGGTAAATATGAGCTTTATTTTGCACAGTTTTCCTGAAAGCAGTAATCACTACAGAAAAGGTTCTCTATACTGGTTTCAGTTGTGTCAGTTAATGGTGTCACATTCTAACTTTGAATTTTAAAATCCCCCTAAGAGCCCTACCACTTGGATAAAAGCAAATATAATATTACAAGCTAAGAGCTCAAGGGATATACCATAAAAAAAACCCCAAAACTCTAAACACTCTAACAGTTGGATAGCTAATGCAGGCTTTTTATTTTGCTTTTAAGTTGTTTTTTATTATCTCAGATTAGTATATTCTATGAATATACATTCACAGAATAATGATTAGTTTAATGCTGGCTGCTTAATAATTGAATCTTAGCTCAAGGGCAATTCCTCTTGCATACTAACCATAGAAATAATTAAGTACTGTGAGAGGAAACAGGAGAAAAAAAACAAAAACAAACACAGCCTCAATAAGACAGCAAAATCTGGAAGTTATTTACAGGGAGAATCGAGAGGTCATTTAAACACTATGTGCTCCTCTTCCCATGACCTGCAGAAACCAGTTTTGTTTGAAAGCTCACCATGGCCTTTGCTAGTAGGTTTATGAAGCCTCTTGTGCCAATAACCTTAGATGATGTTTGGTCTATACAGAGTACATTGAAGTGAGGAGTGTGCAAATTGTTCCTGAGGAATCATTCATGTGTGCAAATTTGCAACCTGACAAAAATCAAACAAGGGGGGCAGCAGCTACACAGGTCTGAGCACTAGAGACATATATGCAGTGTCATGACCAAGGGCACCCATTCCTCTGCACTCTACACCTACACACAAACCAACTTCATCCTAGGAAAAAGGAGAATAAATGACTTGTAATGGGAACCAGAAAAAAAGATTTTTCCAGAAGTTTCAATAACAATAGAAATAACGCACAATTTGTGGCTTTCTTTTAAGGGCTTACTTTTAGGCAAATGCACACACTTGCCAGTTTAGCCAAATCAACTGCATTACATTGACTGGCTAACCGATCTATATTATTTGGCCTTTGAGGATCTGGTTAAGTAGTCCTCAGCAGGAGTAGAAAAAGTGCACATTGCACTGGCAAGAACACAAGTACACATGAAAAGAAAACATTTTCTGGAAATACTAAGCAGGAGAGAGCAGATTTTATTTCTTCATAGTTAAGGACTAAGAAATCTGTCAAGATTTCAATTAATAAGCAAGGCCAATTTCACCTTGAGTAAGTTTTACAAACTGTAAGGATCACACTTTCCCCCACACCTTTCAGCATCTGCACAGCTGTAGCCAACTCCCTGCACATTTTGTGCTAACACAGAGTATGATTACTTCTCCATTAATCTAGTAACACAAAAGCACCCACATTAATGCCAATTTATATAATATAATGCTTTTATAGGGAAAGTTCTGTTAGAGAAGAAAAGAGTACTCTCTTTCAGGGGAGGAGTATAAATTAAGACACTGAGCTACTTACCTATGTTTCAAGAAATGTTCCAAGTTTACTGTCAAAAATATTAAAGCCATGTAGAAGAAACCAGTTCCAAATGATATTACAACCTTGTGGCAAACATTCCAACAGAAAAGCAAACTTTGGACTTCTTGATAAAATGAAAATTTCCCTCGCTATTAGAGCAGAAAAGGCTGTACAGGCCACAGCAAGAGCCTGCCTGTCCCTACTCTAGGTTCTTCAATATAACCCAAATGAAACTATAAGTCAGTTAAAGACCCCACAAACTCTACCAACTGCAGAAGAGTGCCCAAAAGAGCCAAGCTGTCAGCTCTTACTATTCCTCCCCTAGACCATCATTTACAAATCCAGAACTGCTACAGGGCAACGTTCTTGCCCTTGTATCCCATTTCTAACTCTTCTGCCCACCGAGTTCGCAGCAGTAGCCTGAGGAGGCATTCTCTGAAGGCTCAGAATCACTGTCGACTAAAGCCTGGTAAGCACAAAGCCAATGCTCACTTCACATTCAAGCAAAATTGAGAAGAAAAATATTTTTCCTTCACCATATCTACTTTTTGTTTACCACTGAAAAAACACCTGGAGTAAGGTTCAGATTTTTGTGAAGATCTAAAGAGCACTGTTGATGCAGCGAAACAGAAAAATCCAGCTTTATCACAGCTGAAGGATACCTTCAAAAACCAGTGCACACTCCCCCCTACTGTATTCAAATATCAAACATGATGTTTACAAGATACAGGGCAGAGATGACCTTTTACAAATACTAAATGCATCCATTAAAATGAGATGGACCAAGAACTACATATTTGGCTTTACTAACACTGCTCCCTCGAGGGATTCAGGAAGCAGCTCCCACTGTGGGCAAGCTCTACAGGAACACAGCCCTGGACCAGGGCTCCACCCATACTGCAGAGCTGGTAAGTTCAGACGAGGTGAGAGCAGAAAAGAAACCACTCAGTAAGAGTTGGTCCCCATGAGAACTGGGACAGAAGGTGAATTCTGACCCTATCCATTTTCTCAATCAGGTCCTGCCAGAAAGCCATACCAGAGGCCTTGGTGGGTCAGTTAGGGACATCAACTTCTCCAGGAAGCATTGTGAGTTTGATGACATGGTCACACAGTTGCAAAAGTGCACAAAGCTCAAGGCACAGAGTTAAAAACATGAATTGATGGGGAAAGTTATAGTGAAAGCAGTTATTAGCATTTTCCTCCATAAGACTAGTGCTAAACATAGACTAGTTCTGAATTTAAAACACTGTTTGGGGCATGGGTGAAAACACTGTACTGTAGCATCTGCTTGGTTTTAAAGCAAAGATATCTTGACATGAGGCACCATGTGCCTAGTCTACAAAAGAACAAGACAAGTGCTTAAAAAAAAAAAAAGATTCTTTCATTTTTGTATTTTTTGGAGGAAGCTGATTTGCATGTTGGGCTTCACTTAGCAACGGCCACTCTCCAAAACACTTGCTCTGTAGATAAACTTAATAAAAGATTGTCCCATTTCAAAATCACCCTCAAGTCTAGCAGCAATTGTTTTCATTAGTTCTTGTTTTTTAAAACTGAAAATCAAAGAAAGAAGTGTGGCATCCTCTCTGAGAACAGCCTTTGACAGAGCTCCTGAGTGGTGCAGGCCCCACTGTGCCTGGAACAGTTTCTGCAGCTCCAGTGTGTCTTCTCTCCGGAGAAAAGTACTTCAATAGTCACTATCTGTATCCCCTGGAACTTGCACAAGCGGATGGACTGTCTGAAATAAAGGTCAGAAGAAGAAAAATCATGAGAGACAGCACTCTGTTCACGCAAGCTATTTCTCTCCTGATCCCCACCTCCTGATATGCTTATTTTTAAAAACTTTGAAAAATAACACAGTTCTGAGAGAGCTGAAAAGGAGCCAATATCATCAGGAACGGATCTTGAAGCATTATCTCAGAGTCTTGGTGGTCTCTTGGCACCTGCCTGACCCCAAGGCCAGAAAGACTTCAACTTCACAAGCCATGCTGTGCCACCTAGACCACCAACCCTACCACATGGATCCCACACTCATCCTCAGAAGCTGGCCCATATCAAAAACCCATCAAAACAGGAAAAGCATCATTACTTACTATAAGCCAACTCATCCCCAGCTCTCTTCCGGGACTGGTCACCTCTAGGGATAAGAAAAGAGAAAGAAGTCAACAAAACAAACTGGTTTCTTTACACACAAAACCAGCAGAAATAAATCAATGTATGTGACAGTACAAACAGCAAACGCTGTTCTAACCCAACAGCCTGTTTAAACAGACATTAAACATCAGCTGAGTCATTTACCCCGAGTATTTGTACCTCAAGGGTATGTAGTCTGTAAAACATAGAAAGTTATTAAATGAATGATCATCTATAAAGACAGTTTACACTGTGAACTAGAAACAGGTGGAAAGTAAAATATGTTTTTGATGACAACCTTGGATTCTGTTAATATGATCCCCAAGAACCTGCACACACTAACCAAACTTTAAATATCAAACAGAGGGAAGTTAAAAATCTTGCCCTTAAGCCCCAAACTGAGACCCTCAAAGCCTTTGGAAGTCAGAAACTGAGGTGAAAGCACCAGCCTTCAGACCCCGTGCCCAGTCTGGTTTCACGAGCCTAGAGGCAGGCAGGTTCTGCACTGTAGTTCAGAGTGGCTGTGAGCAGGCCTTACGCTGCCTATGAATCACAATCTGGCTTTCTGACTTCAGACACTAACTGGAAACTCCAGGGCTTACACAATGAGCAATAACAGCTCCACTTGTCTCAGCCAAGGGTGCAATCAATCCTCCTTCCTGAAATACTTTTTTCTTAGCTTCTTCTGACCCTCTCCCACCCACTGTTGGTATCCTTTGTTGCTCTGCTTAACACTGCCGTAGGCCACGTTACTTCTCCATATACATTCTTCTTTTTCTAAGATGCAGACCTCATCAGTCTGTAGCTCAGAAATGTACAGGCAGCTCTTGATTTCTGTGTGAGATCTGTAGGTTCAGTATTCCCATTATTAAATACACACTGAAAACTACCATACCCAGAATATAACGTCTGTTCAGCTCCATCCCCAAACCTTCCTTAGGGCTTGTATTATTCTTGACAAAGAGTCAGAGTGAGCTTATACAAGGTATAAAATCAGTTCACACCTCTGATTAAAACTCTTCATAACTTTCCACTACAGTCAATTCCAGTTCCTCTCCCAGCGCCACGCTCTGCTCCCACCTCATTTTCCAGCGCTCACCGCCTCTGCTCACTTTGGTTGTCTTTCCTGTTTGCTGCTCTGTCTCTTCCTCAGCTCAGTCACCCCCTCGGAAGCCAACACCATGTCACTGATGACCCCTAACTCTACTTCATTCTCTAATTCTCTCACAGTGCTTATTTTTTACTTGAAACTGTATGTACTTTTGCAAGTTTACTATTTCTTTGCCAACAGTAGAGCGTAAGTACCACGGAAGTGAGAGCTTTGCCTTTCTTGTCCACCTAGTGCCTCAGTGTCGAGAACATAAGAGACGCTGGCAATCTATCTGCTCAATTAACAAATTGGTTAATAATTCACAGTCTCAGATGATTACTAAAAAGATGACCTGAGCATCCCACATTTCAATTAACCAAACAACAAAATAATATCTGATTACTAAACCAACGCTAATTTGAAATGTTGTAAGATTTTGAATAATTTTCCAGATATTCTAAGTTTATTCTTTCCCTCATTTGGTTCTGACCAGAACAGAAATCTCTTGCTAATCTAAGGATCCTTGATGATTGGCAGAGAGACCATAATACATGACTGGAAGGTATATGGTTCTTTACAGTGAGCATCCAAAAAAAAATTCCACTGTATTCTCCAGGAATAGTCCTGAGCAACCTAAAAAGATACCCAACTTTGTGCCCTACCAAATCCAGCCAAGCAATTTCTGTGGTTATAATACTGATTAAAACGAAGATTCAAAACTTTTTATCTGGAACCTCTACTTCTAAACAAAGTATCCATTCCTACCTCCTTTCTCGTTAAATAGACATAGAAGACCTACCAGTAACAGGTGAAATGCAAATGTGAAAACAGCCAGCCAGAGGAAAGTAATGGATGCAGATGCAAAAGACAAAACTGATTCGTGAAGTCTGCCAGCTGTACACTGCTCTGCTATGAAATGAAAAAGCCCAAATTCTGGGGCCTCCCTCTCAGCTGAACAACAACAAACCAAAAACACCAGTATCTTTACAAGGTTTTACTATATTCCACAAACAGAAGTCACCTCTTCTCAGACAGAACATCTTATTTGCCCTTGCAAAATGTTTGGTGGGACTCTAGGCTGGCCTCAACAGTACACTCCAGCCAAGGGCCCATGCTTTCTCTTTCCCAATAAGCTTAATCTCCACAAGGTAATTTCTGACAGCAGACACCACCCTATCCTCCTCTCCAACCAATTCAATTACCCACAAGAAGACAAAGATCATAATGCTTCAATACTACATTACTACTCTAGTTTCGAAATAAGTCTTTCCTGTACTTCCATGCATCTAAAGAGCTATTGCAGAGGAGGATGTATCTGAAGATATTTGCACAGTATGTAAAAACATTTCAAAGACTTTGACACAAAATTAAGAGCTTGGAATCCCAATAAAAAAACCACAAACTTGGTGAAATAAAACTCACAAATTATTGCTCAAGTCCAACTAGGCAGTAAAAGAGTTATCTGAGAGCCTGTGTATTTTGGGGGTTTCTCCCCTTTCATATCTGAACATTATGTCTCTCCAAGATAATGAGTAAAGAGAACATCAGTCTGACAGGGTATTGCAAAGAAGGCCCATGACACAGAGACAGGCTTTCTACAGGGGCTGAGCATGGCAGTTCTTTCTGATAGGTGGTTAATAAGCCTAAAAGTGGGTCATAGGATGTCAGCTCTGGCAGGACCTACTCTGTTCAAAGTACCTGTCAGAATCACTTAGAAGGCAGAGTTTAATTCTCACAGTAAATGTGTAATATAGTGTCAACTATAAAAGGGGCTTAAGTTTGTGCTACAAGACATTTCAATTTTACTACCTCTTAGAATACAACCTAATGTTTAAAACTCAGTCAGAAGCTGTTTTAAAGAATCCATTATGAGTAATAACAATTCTAATTTACTTCAAAAGCCTAAGGCAGTTCCCTGATCCCCTTGGCCTTGGCAGCACAATACTATGATATTCTTTGAAAGAAAAAGAAATACTGTATGATGGCGCTTCCAGAGTCAGCTACTCACTTCATCCCAATCCAACTCTGACATGAGATACATTACATGCATCCATGAAACTCTCAAAGAATATGGCATTAAATGGCTTCACTCTATGCACAAAATACTTTAATACTGGCAGATACAGGATTCCTCAATCTCAAAGAGAAAAGCCACCTACTTACATTCAAGCAACACCTGTCTGCATTGACACTTCTGGTGTAAGCTACTAGGGAGGGAACTAAATGACCAGTGGAATTCTCAGTACCTCCGCTACCTCATGATTACCAATGTCACCAAGACCACAGCCCCCAAAGCAACGAAGTCCAATCTGTGGACAGACAGACAACAACAACAACATTTCTTTCTTAACCCAAAACAGATTAAGTAAGCAACCATGGTAAAGGCTGTTTTTGTTTTGTTTTCCTTTGCCTGTTTTGGTTTGTTTGTTTCTGAAATTCAGTTTAGCCTCAGAAGTTTTTAGAGAAATGTCCATCTTGCCCCATCAGATAATCAAGATTCAATCTGCTGCTTGGGTCTTCTTTTTCACAAGTTTCCTTAATATTAGGTATTCAGATACCAGAAGATAGGAGAGACAGATAAACATGAAAGTTATGAAAGTATAAGTTATTAGTGTGTCCTTTACTTCCTAACATAATCAAGTACTTTCCCACAGGAAATTACCAGACATTTATATTAATTCATTTTAATAAAAAAAAAAACAAAAAAACCCCCTGTGCTTTCTATGATTTCTCTGGGGTTCGGCCATAATAAGGTATTGAAAACATTTTAGAAAAATAAACATAAACACCAAAAGCAAGGGAAGGAAAATTTCTGGACATTTATAAAGAGATACTCTACTTCTAAAGAACATTTAGATTTAGAGAAAGCATGACAATGATGTTTTTGCGTCGTTTCAGGATTAATGTGAGAGACTCTAACCTGGAAGAAGGTCTTGTCCCATCTAACTGTTCATTCTTCAAAATGCACACAAAATGAACAGCTCCCTCCAGCTCAGCACCCAGCTGGGAGTGTCCAGACAAGGAGCCCGCAGCCCCAGCTCTCAGTCAGTCTCTCCAGCTAAGCTAGAAGGCCAGGGAAATGGGCTATATTGTCACTAAAGGAAAGCCAACTTGCCTGGTAAAACCATTCTGTATAAGTTCTCTTTGAAGCTTCTGATCTTGAGCGGCATATTCAGACAGTTCAGATTCCACAGCTGGAGGCAGAATGTTTGGAATAAACTTAGAAAACAAAGTCGGAGCCATCTGAACCCATTCTGTAAAGGGAAACATATGATTTGTTAAGAAAATAATAACAAATTAAAAAAGCAAGTTTCTTATTTAAACAAGACTATATATTAAACCAAACGAAAAAAAAATTTAGTCTAGCCCTATTTTGGTGAACAAAAAGTATAAAGAAAATTGACATTTTTTACATTACTGATTCAAGAAAATCAAATGAAAACCTATAACTTTTGAATAAATCTTGCAAAAAAAGTATAAAGATGTAGGAAAACACAAAGTGGAAAAGGATGTGCAGAGAAGCAGCTTGGTGGCAATACCAGCTCTCTATGAGCCATCAACTCAAACAGGAAACAGCCCCAGAACACAGCACTTCAGAGGGAACAATAAGTATAACCCAAAGAGGAAAAAAATCCAAATGGGGCAAGGAAGTGGAGAACTAGTTAGTGCTTTGCAAGTAAAAATCTTTTTTGATCCCTGGTAAATTACAACTCTGTGTGGGAGTGGGAATACAGTAGTAAAAGTAAAGAGAATTACATGGTTATCAAGAGAAAGACCAAAAATATAATCTATAGAAAATAAAAGAGCAAAGAGAGGATATAGGAATATATTTCCACCAGACATAACAAAAACGTGTATTAGAGTGCACAAATCAGGTTCAGAGAAGAGTAAAAGACAGGATGAGCCAAGTGGTGGTGGCACACACCTTCAATCCCAGCACTTGGGAGGCAGAAGCAGGCGGATCTCTGTGAGTTTGAGGCCAGCCTGGTCTACAAAGTACATTCCAGGACAGTTGGGGTTGTTATGCAGAGAAACCCTGTCTCAAAACAAACAAACAAAGACAGGAATTAATTATTCGAAGAAAAAACACACAGCATTAAGTAGGCTTGCTAATATTAATTATTCAAGGTAAAACACACATGCACACTGGTTCTCCACTCAGGGATGGCACTGACTTCCTGAATAAGGTCCTCCATGAGCATTATTTAGGTTTTTCCAAGTACTTCAGGTTAGGGCTTTCAAAATGCCCCCTTTATAAAAATTCTGGCTGTTTATACTAAGAGAAACATGACAATGATCTATAAAGCTGGCAAGCCTTCTTTATAACTGCAATCTGATTGATTCTGTGTGGTGGTGGCCAACAGCAAGTAAAAAGTAGAAAAAACAATGTGTCACTGCAGAAAAGCTAAATTAGAGGAAACATGCAAGAGCCGGAAGCAATGCAGGCCAGTCTACACCCCCTTGATAGAATCACGGCAAATGCTCACAGTGGTGTGCCTTGAAAAAAGTCATTAGAGAGTTCTAGGGAATGACTAGCCAGCCAGTCTGAGACTCCAGAGGTCAAATCCTTCCACCAGGGGGTTTATCTTCAAGTAGTCGCTAACATAAAGATATGGAAAGTGTATATATTGGATGAGAAGAGGCAGAGTAAGAATGCTGCAGCTGCTCAGTTTTAAAAAGTCAGTTTTTAAAAACTCTGACTGAAAGTTAACATCAACGCTAAATCCTCTAAATTGCTAGTGGGTGAGGGAAGGGTGAAGGCTGAAAACCTACCAAGGTGACTGAAATGTGGCACACAAAGACTAACATTATTGAGGACACCTGTGGCAGAAGAAGCTTCTATGTTTCAAATTCAGCTTTTAAAATATTCCAACCTTAATCTGTCAGGTGACTAAAATTTTACTAGACCAAGAACATAATGGGCACTGGCAAGACATGGAAATGTCAAAACATATTTAATAGCGTCTCTGAACACGCCTAGGGTAGCAAAAGGTCAGTCTGTGATAAAATTCACCTTTTGAAAAGGACAATTCTCAAACACAGAATTCTCCTCACAAGGAGTATGAATCCTATATTACAAGAGCTCAACCTGAATAAAATAGCATTTAGATAAACAGGCATCTAAATTTTTTTTCTACCCATAGTGATTAGCTTTATTCTGTAATTTTGCTGCATTTACAAAAGGCCATGGTTGATAAACCTGCCTACTTATGAGGCAGAATTTGTCATTCTACACTGGGAAGATTCCCAACATAAAAGAAAAACATCATTCATAATCTAGTATACAAAAAAATCATGAGGATTCTTAATAACACCACAGGAAAATGAAATTCAAATATCAGAAAAGCTAGAAGAAAAATAGCTTACTAGAAAATGTAGTGAAATATTTTTTTAACTTTATAAAAGTAATTACTTGATACAAATGATTACTGTTAAAAGTTACAAAGAATAGAGCTCAAGACCAAAGCCAAAGTTAGATAATAAACATGAAAACTCTGCAAGTCACTAATCATTTTATAGTACCTCAAGAAAAAATAATTTCTTGCCAGGAAGTGGTGGCAAATGCCTTTAATCCCAACACTTGGGAGGCAGAGGCAGGCAGATCTCTGTGACTTCAAGGACAGCCAGGCCACAGAGAAACCCTGCCTCAAAATATTAATAATAATGATAATAATACTAATAATTTCTTGATAGCAGTTTCACTTGGTTCTTGGTTCAAAATTTAGTTTGCTAAATTTTGTCTTTTAAATTAATTATCAGTTATCAATTCATCAAAAATAATCATCAAACTGAAGTGATGAATACCAAGTTAAAAATGCTTATTATTAGTATCAGGTTAACTTCTTTTTTTTAAGATTTATTTATTTATTTTATGTATATGGATGCTCTGTTGACTTTATGCCAGAAAGGGCATCAGATCCCACTAGAGATGGCTGTGAACTGAACTCAGGACCTCTGGAAGAGCAGCCAGTGTTCTTAACCACTGAGCCATCTCTCCAGTCCCCAGGTAAAATTCTTCATTCACATTTTATTTATTTGGATCTTCAGATAACAACATTTCACAAAACAGTAATTTCTGTACAAAAAAATAAAGTATCTTTGTGTTTACTGATTATAGGACAATGTTTTAACCTGAGATTTCTACAAGCTTCTCCTGTGGGCATGTTGTAAATGGCTAGATAACTCGGTGGCAAACTTGATGCCCTACAAAGGCTCTTTGGATTGCTTTGCATCTAACCATGCTTCTACTATGAATAGGCACAGTAAGGTCATTTACAGGCCTCACTTGTGAATATGAGCAGTGTTTATGTTTCTCCCCAAATTTCTCAGTTATGTAATGAGCTAGAAGATGTAATTTGAGTGTGTATTCTTACACATACTTACAGTGTGAAATGAAAGAGAAATTCCATAACAACAAACACAATATTCATTTTCTTGCTTTGTTTTGCAATATAGTCTAGCTATGCAGCTTTCAGGCTGGCTTTAGAATCACTGTCCTCCTGCTTCAGTTCACAGATGACTGTACTTTCAACTGTCAGTACAGCAAATTATTCTGTGGATCTCTCTCAGGTGCTACAAAAACCAAAGTAGCTGCTTTTCATTGGTAGAAAACAAGTTCCAAGCAAATCCTAAACCAACATTTCACGCAGATTTGAGTTCCAGGATTTTTACTACAGTAAATCCAAATGTCATTTGGCCTTAGAAAGCATGTAAAGAACCAATGCCCTTTGGATAAGGCTGTAATAAATAAAAACACAGGCCCAATCCCAACAGAAATGACAGGTGTTTACCTGGTCTGAGAGTGTACAGGCCTTTCACAATATTTGCCATAGTTGAAGGTGTGACCTGAAATGGTGTTGACTGGGCTTCTAAAAGTAAAGCTGGAATAAGAAGAAAAAACAGGTAAAAAAAAGAAAAAAAAAGAGAAAAAGAAAAAGAAAAGAAATAAACAAAAATGGAAAAGAATAAAAAAAGAAAAAGAAAAAAAGCATGTAACACTTGCTAACAGTAAAAATTTCTCTCTATTGGTATTTTGAAGGCTGAATAGGTAAACACCACAAGAAAAGAGCAGCACAAGACAGATCAAAAGTTTATACATCCAAAACGATTACAAAAGCCTTTAGCACAGCACTCAATAAAACAGGAACCTGCGCTGGTTTGCTGACTAGTAAGTGAAGCAGTGCAGAAGAGTGTGAGAGAAGTAAACCCTTCTAAAAGCAACAGAACTGGGGGACTCATTACGTAGCTCAAAGTGCCTGCCTGTGTGGAGAGAAAATGACAGGTGACCCTTATTTCTTCAAATCACCCTCATCTCAAATGCTTGGATCAGAAGTTGTCTTGGATTTTATTGGCTGAGAGTCCCTAATGCAACAAATCTAAATACTTGAATTTGTCATGCTCAAAAAGCTACAGATTTCAGCTGGGAATGGTGGCACACGTCTTTATTCCTGGCCTTCAGGAGGCAGAGGCAGGAAGATCTAAGTCAGAGGCCAGCCAGAACAACATAGTGAAACTCCCTCCCCTTCAAATACAAAGTAAAATTATAGATTTCAGAGTATTTTGGACTTTCAGGATTAGGGAAACTCAACCAATAGTAATTTTATTAACTGGATCAAAGCTTACTTTCCCAAATGCTATAGTTCCATCTTTCTACAAAAAAAAAAAAAAAAAATCTTCTTATGCGAAAGGGCAGAGATGATGACAACTCACCTTTTCTACCTCAGCAACTTTGAAACCAACCTTGACTTTTGACTCTGAACGGTCAACTTTCTTTTATATTACCTACATTTCCTCCATTTTAAAAACAAGGAATTCCTTCAGTAACACTTCTATTAATCATTAACATACTAATTCCATGTCTATTGGGCAGAGCAAGTGCCACTGCCCTGAAACAGTTCATTTTTAATTTGTCTCTCAAAGATTAAACAAACAAACAAAAATACCCACTACAGAAATATTTACTATCCAAAACAAAAAAAAGGGGGGGGGGAGAAAAAAAAAGAAAGAAAAAGAGAAAACTAAATGGTGGGATATTTATATAAGCTAGGTTTGTGGTTAACTATTTTCCTTTATCCATGTCTTTTTTAAAAATGGAAATACCTCCTTACACTTCAAGGATTTGGTAACTTCAGACATAGGGTATGACCTGCTATGGAGTCTGCTAATAAACATCAGAGATGCTTTGTTTATTCTTCCCATCTCATTATCCAAATATAATTTCGATTCTGAATAACAAATTTTAAGGGTGACAAATGTGAACTGTCATAAAATCATGATACATCAAAATTTAATGTTTGAAAACTGAAATTCTAAATATTGTGTTGTGAAAGCCTTAGGTACTCAGCATGTACCCCAAATGTAAGTGCTCTTTTTACCAATCTAAGTTCTTAATTTCTGACCAATACCTGAGGTCTTCATGTTTAACCACATACTCAGTATGTGGCTAAGTACTGACCTCAACAACAGTCCCTACCATAGTTTCTATGTCACCTAACAGCTATGAAGAAATGGCAAATTTTAAAAAGACATACAAGGCATATGAAATGTGTATAAATAATTTGGGGTGGACTATAATTATATTCAAAGAATAAATATTACTACAGGCTGGGGATGCAGTTCAGTTTGGTAGTGTCTGCCTACCATGTACAAAGTCCTGGGTTTGACCCCCGGCACAGAAGGTGAAGGAAGGGGGATCAGAAGTTCAAGGTCATCTTTAAGAGTTTCAAGCCAGCCTGGGCTACTGGAGACTCTATCTCAATAAAGCAAACAAAACAAAAGAAAAAGTTATCAAGAGCTGATAAAGTATTTTAGTAATTTGATAGCATCTTTTCTCTATTTACACTTTTTGGAGAAAGTATTTAAATTTAAAGGATTCTCCAGCTTTTTTCCCCCTTAAAGAACTGGGATTTGCTAATGATGCAAGGGGGGGGGTGTTTACTGCACCTAGCAAATTCTGGCCTTTGCTATTTTTGTTTGCTTTGAGGAACATTTCATATGGTTAGGGAACTCATATTCCCTCTGAACCCTATACTCACTCTTCCTTCACCAAACATACCACCACAGAGACGCTTGTTTTACATGGACTGAAGCTAGTAAAGTGTTGTTCTTAGTAACTGGTTTCTTCTGAAAGTCATTTATCAAAAAACAGAGTGCTTCAACAATCCTGTTACTCACAGAAGTGTATCAATCACATGGTGTTAATTAAGCCTGGGGTAGACCCTCTAGTTCTAATCTCTCTTCCCATGTAATCCAAGTATATTGCTGGGTCCTGAGCTCCTCTGATGTTTCAAACATTCCTTGGTGCTAAGATCTTGCAAAGGGTTTTCTTATTTTAAATTTTCATTACATTTATTTACAATGTGCGTGGTGCACATACATGCATCAATGTCACTGTGCATGTGTAGAAATCAGAAGACAACTTGTCAGAGCCACTTCTCTTTCACTCTCCTACTCCAAGGATTAAGATCACCAGATTTCGCAGAAAGCAACCTGACCTATTGAGCCATCTTACTACCTTCATTGTCCAGAGGATTCTGACATCATACTTTCTCTAGAAATGTCCAACCTGATTATGAACATATTTATTCTCACACCTGCTCAGTACAGCACCATCTAAATACTTCAATTAATGTAAATCCTCCTAGCTCTACATTCAGTTTAATTCAAAGTGAAAACTTTTTTCTAAGGAAAGCAATTTTGTTATCAGTCAAAACCATGTCACTTCATTTTCTAAGGACACATGTATGCAATTATCATGCACTGCACTGATAGAAAACTAGTCTCACCTATAAACAGAAACTCCGTTTCTTATTTACAAAATATTAATTCATGAACATGAGGACATCGAGTACCAATCTGTCTTTAGCACACACTCTTGCCTTATTAGTGTAAGATATGTACTCTCACACACTAGTTTGAAATACCTCCCCATTGAGAGATGGGGGTCCATGTTCTCCCCCAGCAGTTTACACTCTGATTGTTTACCCAATAGAATGCAGGAAATCTTTCCTGTGTCCAGGACTTTAAACACAGTTTCCAAGTTTCTATTTTCTGAATCTTGGAACATTTCCCTATTGGAGACAGTCTAAGAAACTAAAAACCGCATTAACTTAGCAGACATACAAGCTAGCAATGGAAAGCCCCAGCCAGGCCACATCAGCCAGTGCAGAGCAAGGCAGAAAAGCTGCCTCACTAAAGCCCTTTCCAGAATATACAGCAAATTGAAAGACGATGCTGGTTGGAGCCACTGTATTTCCAAATGATAGTAAATGGAGCAGAGCATGTCCAAGTGTGGTAAAAGCCAAAGAAAGGAAACTAATGCCGTGGAAATGAATACTTTACATTAGTATGGACTTTGGTTTACTGATATAAATTTAAGGTCAATGTTGTTATATGTACATTTCTACTTCTGTTTAAGGTATTATGGTTATACAGCTCTACTTCAATCTCATTCTGAGGATTCAGGAGGCAGTATCGCCATTTTGGACTGAAGTAGAGGTAAGAGCCAGTGGCTGGCTGCTTTGCTTTTCTGGTCTTCAGATTGAACCCCAATATCTGTTATCTGACTCTGGGTTTTTATTAATCGTGCTACAAACTTATGTTCAGATTTTTAGAAAAACACAGACACTGGGTATACTTACTTGTGTTGTAGCCACTAGAGTCAAAACACCAACCCTGAATTACTGTTGTTTTGACCTTATTTTTATCTCTTTGCCTCAATTTCTACAGTAATGACCACCTACCTTAGTGTCATGAAATTTAAATAATACTTGTAAAGAACCTAGAACAGGTCCTACTACATGTAAACCGCGTGTGTGCCTGTTAAAAATCCTTGTGCCGATCATCTATGCAACTGTTAAAACATTTACAGAGCTTCCTTGTTCTGAGACCCAAACCAGTGTGGCCAGCAGATGTGTCTTCCATTGTACGTACAACATATACCAGCTGCTCAATAAATATCTAATGTGTTTAGTTTTATCCAACCTACAAAAATTTAAGGGTCTTTTCTTTTTGCTGGGAAAGGCTGTACCCTTTTAAGTGTCAATTCCTGAAAAGCCCAGATTAGAAAGTCCTTACATCCAATTTAAGTGTAATATTCTCCTTAATATTCTGTATGTGCAATAAAGTTGACTTCCAAATTATTAGCAAGTATAAAGACATATTTAGAAAGAAAGCACATATTTCTATCAGACATAGCGTTTCTTTATAAAATTTTAACAAAGAAGAAAATGTGCTTTAAAAAATTAAAAACAAAGCCAGGCAGTGGCGGTACGCACCTTTAATCCCAGCACTCGGGAGGCAGAGGCAGGTGGATCTCTGTGAGTTCAAGGCCAGCCTGGTCTACAAGAGCTAGTTCCAGGACAGGCTCCAAAGCTACAGAGAAACCCTGTCTCCAAAAACCAAACAAAACAAAACAAAAATTAAAAACAATGTCAGTATCCAAGGCTATAACCAATGGTTAGAAGCTGGTGCAGTAATAAACCTCGGTAATTCAGGCAAGAAAATTGCTTACAGTTCTAAGGCAACACAGGCCTCTCTCAAAGAGACTCTGGACTCTCTGGGAGCTAACTGATGTCAACTGAATCTATACTATTGTGTAAAAACTGTGCCTTGCAAAAGTAAACTGGTCCAGTATATAAATCCCTTCTCTTAATTTAAAATCAAAAGTAACAAAAAGAGCTTGTGGTCAACAGTAAAACGTCTGTGTGGCAACAACTAATTACAACTGAAATACTGCAGGAAGCTATAAACTACAGTCTACATTAGTAGCAAATTACTAAAGAATGCCTGGCTGGGTCCTGACCTAAACCATGATCGCTCTTGAAGGTGCTGAGTGACAAGTGATGGTACACCTGAGTCCACGCCTCTAGATGAAGAAGAAACGATGCTACTGACTGTGAGCCAGGAGTGGGGAAGACTGACTGAGCTTGGCACCTGCACCTTATTTAACTATCTGTACAGCCATGGTAAATATTTTACAAATGCTCATCCACAGGAGGCTAGCAGCTTGCTAACACAGTGAACAGCAGCCTTCACAGACACCCAGCACTCCTTTGAGAGTCAGTGATACTGCAGTTACATGTAACCCTGCTAATCATACTTCTGCTCAGTGAAGAAAAGCAACACAGATCAGGGCAGGCACAAGACACTGTCCAATACACGACCTCCTAAGTATTCCAAGAACAACAGATGACTGGTAACTCACAATTTCAATCCCCAGGTGTCTGCTCTGCAGACTGAGGTTGGTTTTACAACTTCCTGCTCTCTGGTTCTAGAGATGTCAATATTGGAATTTAGAAGACAATGTTCTCAGATGAAAGGAAAAGAGTGAGCTGGAGAAGGAGGGGAAGAAGGAGAAAGGAGGCCATGGCTAGTGCTGTCTCCCCCCCATAAAAAGTGAAATTACTTACGCATTAGGCTGTAAATGTGCTTTTCTGCAACGTGTTCCGTAAACAGCTTTATAAGATCATCTTTTAAGTCTCTGTTAAGTTTAGTTTCTATGTAAAACTTATTCTGAAAAATAAAATAAGTTTTTATATATCAACAAGGGAAAGCAATCATTCCCATGAGTGGGAGAACCAAATACTGTTTAAGGGAATAATGTATAAATGTATTGAGTTAAAAAATAATAAGGCTGGGCAGTGGTGGCACACGCCTTTAATCCCAGCACTTGGGAGGCAGAGGCAGGCGCATCTCTGAGTTTGAGGCCAACCTGGTCTACAAGAGCTAGTTCCAGGACAGGCTCCAAAGCCACAGAGAAACCCTGTCTCGATAAAACAAAACAAAACAAAACCCCAAAACCCAGCAAACAAGCAAAACCCAGCCATTCCTAAGTCACAGGTTTTTTTGGCATGAGGTTGAAAGGCTGAAAGATTCAAATAATCACAGCGCTATGGAGGCAGTATGGAGCCACACTGTGTGCTGTGTCCTTTAAGCATTCATCACAAGCATCAAAAGGCAAAGCTGGGAAACTCATCACCTAGGCTGAGGACAGGCAGTGGAAGCTAGGAAGAGTCCCTATAAACACGCCAGTCAGCAGTGGGCAGTGTAACAGACTCCAGATACCATCTCTGCTCAGAGGCAGACACCTAATCAGGCTGAGAGCAGGCAGTGCTTGGAGGAAGTTGTTCAGTTGTATGTAAACAAGATGAGCTGTATGGTACACAGCAGGGACAAAACAGTGTGACTCCAACATCCCTGGGAACTGCCTATTGTTTCCTTATTTACCTGAATCACTTTGAATCAAGTTTTCTCTTTCTTGCAACCAAAATCAGCCTAAAAATCTAAAACCATTATATTTATTCATGTTTAAATGCTAGCTCAATGCCAAAGGGTAGAAAACAAACTGCTCACTAACTCTCTTGGTTCTAAACAGTGTTCTCCTTTCTGTTAAAAAAAACAAACAACAACAACAAAAAAAACAGGCAGTGGGAGGAGGATCTCCATGAGTTGGAGGCCAGCCTGGTCTATAAAGCAAGTTCCAGGACAGTCAGAGTGGTTACACAGAGAAACCCTGTATCAAAAATCAAACAAACAAAACAACAAACAAACATAAACAGTTTAAAAAAAAAAAAAAAGATGTACATGGTTAGTTAAAAACTACAACCATGCCAGCAGGTGCGCAATCAAAACCCAACCAGAGCTGATCCTGTGTTCTAGCTCTATAGGTCGCATTCTGTAGAGAAAACCATATGGTATATTTGTTCTGAAACACTATTTGTAAGAACATGTGAGCCCCTCCTCTCCCTGGGAGAAAGCACCTGCTGAGAAAAAACAGCACACTGCCCGTACCCTTTACCCTGATGTTACATTCTAGGAGACCTTTCTCCACAAAATTATATAAACATGCCATTATTTTAACTGTGTATTTTCCTGTTTTCCATAAATTGTTTAAACAGTCCCCAACTGATGACAATACAGATATGCCCAATGTTTTGCTATTAAAAAGAAATTAAAACATAATTTATACATAGGCAATAGTTATATCTATTTAACAATATTTATATCTATTTATGAGTTTGAGAAATTCTAGAGATAAAATTGACTCTTCCAAGGCAATTTTACCAATTTATATTTCTACGTAAATTATAGGCCTCTTTCTCTACACTTCATCAGAAGTATTTTCAAAAACTTTTGAAAGTAATTTTAACTTGTATTTAACAATGATGTCATATATGTTTTCCTTTTATGCTATATATTTTCTGTGAACTATACAATTCATACCCTTTGTCAAAAAATAGTATTAGTGACTTTTTTCTAAGTAATCCATGAAACTAGTTAGCAAAGACAATAAACCTGTGTCTTGTGTTTTGCAAATTTCCTAAACTTCTCCACCTATTTTTTGGTTTTGGTATTTTGCTGAACAAGGGTGTTTTATTTTTACATCAACCAATATTCTCCTTCCTGACAGGATTTAAAGGTTTTCTCTCAGCGTGAATGTGGGAATGGGACCTGTGTAGGGGGTGATGGGTAACACGGAGGGGGATAAGAGAGGGTTGGAGGAGAAAGTAAATAGAATGTACTATATATAGTATGAAATAGTTAAAGAACAAATTTAATAAAATAAAATTGTGAGGGGGAGAAGAAATGCCTTTCTTCACTCTCAAAACTGGGCATGATTTCTTCTGTCACCTTCACTTTTAGGCTTATTCCATTCAGATGTGCTGTGAAGAATAAGGTAGTGATTAGACCTACTCTCAACTCCAAATTCATGAAGACACCCATCTTTAACCTGACTCAGGAATGTGAGTTGCAAATATAGTAAAAGAAAACCAGAACACAATTAACCCCACATGGTTCGGGAGGTAAACAGAGCTCTAACTTACCATATATATGAAAAGAGGCACGATGCTCTGTAATGCTCCCATATACTGTCCCAGAGCTATATTAAATCTTTCAATATAGAGGTCTGGAGGGCTGGCCTGTAAGAAAGCATAGCAACATAAGCACTCTGAGAAACCAAGTAAAAGTCCTTTTTCAACCTCCTGCAATACAAACCAACTCAGAAAGAATTCAAATTCCCATAAGGTGTGTAGTGTGGTGTGTATGTATAAGAGAGAGACTTATATTTTAAAGTCAGCTAAGGTTTCTTTGTTCCAAATCAGTTTAGTCACCTTTAAAAACTGTAGAACTTTAACATACTAAGTTTTTAATAAATCACCATTGAATTAGGGAGACACTCCCTTCAGGAATCAAACTATATTGGGACATGTAATTGGGAGGAGGGAGCTCAAGCATGTAGAACAGGCTCAAGGTTCAAGACTACCAGAGGAGCTGAAGAATGCCAGCCGGTAGCATGCTCGCTACTCTTGCAAAAGTACCCAGGTTCAATTCCCAGCAGCTTACAACCATCTGTACGTCCGGTTCTGACCTGCACAAACACTGTACACATGAGGTATACAACATACACTCAAGTAAAACACTTATACACATTAAAAAAAACCAATCTTTTTTTTAAAGACACTGTTAGAATGGCTAATAAATTTTATAACGCTAGCTTGGTTGCAAACAGCTACTCTAGCTAACAAACTGTCAACATGAGAAGAACTCAAATGATTCACATGTACCTGAAGTCTAGACTGAAGTACAGTATATTGGACACCTAGCTTCACCCACTGCTACAAAATACTAAGTCACAAAAGTCACTATGGAAACCTCTTTTTTACTGTGTGTTGACTGAACATGTCTGGTCTCCCAGTGAAGCTGTATCTGAAAATAAGGAAATACTTAAGATTACATGAGGTCATAAGGGTATGGCCCTCATCCTACAAGACTGTGTGCCCTTAAAAGGATACCAAAGGGCTTACTCCCAATGTGGCACAGAGGAAAGGCTTTGATGAAAATGCTTTACCAACAAGTCAGCAAGAGTCCTCACCAGGAACCCCCTAATCCTGAGCTTGATCCTTAACGTCTCTCCTTCTAAACTACTATGAGAAATAAGTTTCCCAGGCTGTGGTATTTTGCTGTAAGTTAAGATGTTATGCTGTGGTGCTTTAAGTTGTTATGTTTTACAGGAAATGTATTCATGTACTACTTTACTTTATTCTTTGAGTTAATTTTAAGAGAAGCCTAAATAAAAGAGTAATTTAAAAGACTAAAATATTAGTAAATGTAAAACACACATGTTCAACTAAAAATTAATTCCTGGGTCAGGGTGTTAGGGAATGTATAAAATACAAAAACAGAAAACACCCCACATAAAGCCTGTCCTTTGGAAATTTCACCACCTGACAACCCGACCTTAAAGACAAATCCTGCTTTCAAGTTCTGCCACACTAAGACTCCTAAGTAACAAGTCCAACAACATGAAATTGGGGGCTGGAGAAATGGCTCAGTGGGAAAGAGTGTTTGCTGCTCTCTCAAAAGACCTCAGTTTGGTTCCCCAAGCCCCCATTATCAGGTTAACCACCTGTAATTCCAGCACCAATGATCCCAGCTTTCTGGTTTCTTCAGACACACTCATCCATACACATACAGAGATACATTTTTAAAAATTAAAAATTTTTAGGCCTGGAGGGATGGCTCAGCCGTTAAAGGCTAGGCTCACAACCAAAAATGTAAGAGTTCGGTTCCCAGCACCCACGGCTGTCCCTCCAGGTACAATAAAAAAATTTAAAAAAAAATTTAAAATTTTTAAAGTGAAATTATAGAAACAATGTCTTAAGCTATTTTAGAAACACTCAATGTTCTAATACTCTTAAATGTTTTTAATTTTTTAAATTCATAATTTGTAAAAACACCTCATAAATGTTTTCATTTCTACCTAGAAGCTTAGAATATTCAGGGAACTGTCTCTATTTCATCTTTCATTACAAAGTACTTAAAGGTCTGGTATTCTCTTTCCATGTCTTTTCCTAGTCCTCCTAACTGCCTGTGGAATAAAGGTTGTCTCCATTATATGTAGGAGGTAAACAGCTCAGAAATATTTAACTATACTGTGATCCCAAGCTAAGCTTAATATGCACTAAGACTCAATCTGATCCTGGGGACTTTGGGTTATTTTGTACCGAAAATCCCTTCTTAGTACTCTCAAATCCGCCACCTTTTATTGTAAGTTCAGACTTCTCAACTGAAGGCACGCTGTCTACTTCTCTGCATCCATAGCCTACACCTTTAACACTGCCCAGCCCAGCACATGGACCAACCAGCCAATCCCAAGTAATGTCAGTGTCTTTTGTCTGCCCAGACATCTTTCTCCCCACCTCCATCAGACTTGTTTTATTCCTTCAAGATCTGTAACTTTCTCAAAACATCTGAGTTTCATGACCCTTCAGTTGAGCAACTCACTCTGTCACTTACTGCAAGCCCTGAGGCAAGATCTGTGCCTCACCTGTTCCTCTCCAATCTGACCAGAGTGTCTAAAATACAAGACACAGATGTACTTTTCAAAGAGAGTCTTTTGAAATCTAAACTTTATAATATAACCTAGCTGTTTAAATCTAAATTTCTATTTTAGTATTAATAAGGGTTACGGAACTGAGTAACTAATTCATCCCTTAGAATTTTGATTTCCATACTGAGGAGCAATTCCCGCACTACACTATTTCTAAGGATGTGTCAAGAATCAGACAAACAACCTCATATCCATGAATAGGAGTAAACAGCAACCATGTGCCTAACACTTAGAAAAATCCAGTAATATTTTAAAAAGCAGTCTTTGTCAACCAGAGAAATTGGGGGAAATGATTCCGCATTACAGGCTAACTACCAGAAATGAACAGACTGGCGCGCAGCATCTTTCTCAAGGCAGCTTCAAAGAACTCAGGAAATGATATTCAGCATTCAAAGAAGTAAATTTTACACATATAGAAGAAAAAAATCTGAAAAGCCATTACATTAAAATATGTTTCCCTTTTCATGAAAGGACACTTCGTCTAAGAGTTAAAAACATGAACACTGATCAAAAGGCACAATGAACAGCAGAGAGACTGAGTAAAATTGAGCTCCATATTCCTTCACAAAGTCCCCAGGCCTCAAAGGCTAGGAGTATTAAAAAGTACTTTTTGTGCTGAATCAAATGTCAGAACACTCAGCTTCTTTACTTCCACATTTCATGCAGCACTTACTCACTTAAAACCTTGGAAATAACAAAGACTATAAATTATGACAGTCTGAGAAATAAACTTCATCTTTTCCAGGAACCTAGAAATAAATGTCATTTTGAAAATACAAATCAAACTGTTCCTCTTTAAAACTTAAAATCAGTACACTCTAGTCTCTACTGGGGAAAATGCTGCCTAGTTTGAGCTTCACTATTACAAAATGACAGTATCTGGCTTGTATATTAATTTTTTAAAAAATCCCTCACATCAAACAAGAAAAAGGAATCTGCGGGGGGGAAAAAAAAACCAAAACAAAAAACTATTATTCTAAACTTCTTCCAGTCTTCAGGGGAAGTGGTGCAAGTGCTTGGGCAGAACCAAGAGCCTCACCCAGTGCCAGACAATGGCTCTACACAGCCACACTCCCTCAGCTCAAGAGCTTAAAGTTTTACTTTCACTTCTTCCTCCCTGAAACAATGGCCATTTAATTATTTTCTATCCTTTCAAAATATATTGCTTGTAGAATTAAGAGTCTAATAGTTCTTAACACAAACGTAAACTTATTCTAGTACCAATGTGTACTTCTTCACACAATCTATCTTGGAGTTGGTTTTATTCTATTGAGTCTAAAACATTTTGATCCCTGGCATCATTTGCACTATTTAAGATAACTGAAAATGGGGCTGGGTACATGGCTCGGCAGCTTGGAACATTAACTGCTTTTGCAGGGAACCCAGGTTTAGTTTCCAGCACACACGTGACATTTTACAAGGGATCTGATTTTGTCTTCTTGCCCACACTGGTTCCTGAACACACGGGAGCACAAATACACATGAAAATAATAAATGATAAATCTTTAACCCTAAAGACTCCAAAAAGCCTTTTCTATCTGGAATTAATGAAGGTACAGGAGAGAGCATCTGTACTCCCAAGGAGGCTGAATCCCTTGAGCCCAGGAGTTTGAGAATAGCCTGGGTAACGCAGTAAGACTGTATGGCCCCAAAACAAATAAAACTGGGCTTTACCAACAGGGTGTTCTCAAGAGACACTCCAACTCTAAACTATGAAGAGCCTAGACAGCAAGGTGGATTTAGTAAATATTATACTACCACTTGCCAAAGCATATACAATTTCCAAAACCAAATTACAGACATTTTAAGATGAGTAACTTGATCAGCAGTGCTGTTTAGATAGACCCACTAGTTCCCAACACATAACAACTCTACTGCCAAGCTCAAGGCTGGGACAAATGGACATTTGCCATTTGCTGATTGAGGAAGTATGATAAGGCAAAGCCCAGATATAAAATGTTCAGCACTTACCAGTACCCTTCAGGTACTGCCAAAGTGGGAAATGAAAATCACTGAGACTTTGAAACACAGCAGAGAACAAGCCCCTCGGTTTTCAAGAGACATACAGAGCCAAGAGATATGAATTCTATTTGTGTCAAGAGGAGGAACAAACGAAGCAGGATGTTTGTATAGCAAACGAGGAGAAAGGAGCCATTTTGAAAAAAGCTAAAAGAGTTCACCAAGAAGAATGAGACTTAGTTTTGGAAGAAGCAACTATTGTACTAGAAAGCTGTACTAGAAAGCAAGCTATCTCTGAGCTCAGGAATTAGGTAGTAAGTTTAAGAAGGACATGGGCCAAAAGAACCCCAGCTTTGTGTAACACAAAAGTACAAGAGCATAGGCAGGTCATCACAAGCAAAAGCTAGTCAATTCAAATTAAGCCTATGTGCTTTTTTTTCTCCTTACTAAGGTCTTCAAAAGTTCACCAGTGCAAGCAATCCACAGATTCAATGCAATGCCCAGCAAAATTCTTCACAGACCATGAAAGAACAGCACTCAACTTCATATGGAAAAGCAAAAAAAAACCAGGATAGCCAAAACAATCCTGTACAATAAAAGAACTTCTGGAGGCACCACAATCCCTGACTTCAAATTCTATTACAGAGCTACAGTACTGAAAACAGCCTGATACTGGCATAAAAACAGTCAGGAGGACCAATGGAACCAAATAGAAGACCCAGATATTAAGCTACACACATTTGAACACTTGATTTTTGACATAGAAGCAAAAAACATCAAATTGAAAAAAGAAAGCAATTTAACAAATGGTGCTGGCGAACTGAATATCAACATGTAGAAGAATGAAAATAGGCCCATATCTATCACCATACACAAAACTCAAATCCAAATGGATCAAAGACCTCAACATAAAGCCAGCCACACTGAACCTTATAGAAGAGGAAGTGGGAAGTACACTTGAACGTATTGGCACAGGGAACCACTTCCTAAATAGGACCCCAGCAGCACAGACACTGAGAGAAACAATTAATAGATGGAACCTCCTGAAACTGGAAAGCTTCTGTAAAGCAAAGGACATAGTCAACAAGACAAATCGACAGCCAACAGAATGGGAAAATATCTTCACTAACCCCACATCAGACAGAGGTCTGGTCTCTAAAATATACAAAGAACTCAAGAAATTGGTCATCAAAGGAACACATAATCCAATAAAAATAGAGTACAGACCTAAACAGAGAACTCTCAACAGAGGAATCTAAAATGGCTGAAAGACACTTAAGGGAATGTTCAGCATCCTTAGTCATCAGAGAAATGCAAATCAAAACAACTCTGAGCTTCCATCTTACACCTGTAAGAATGGCCGAGATCAAAAACACTGATGACAACTTATGCTGGAGAGGTTGCGGGGAAAAGGGAACACTCCTGCATTGCTGATAGGAATGCAAGCTGGTACAGCCCCTTTGGATGTCAGTGTGGTGATTTCTCAGAAAATCAGGAAACAACCCTCCTCAAGACCCAGTAATACCACTTTTGGGTATATATCCAAAGGATGCTCAATCGTGCCACAAGGACATGTGCTCAGCTATGTTCATAGCAGCATTGTTTGTCATAGCCAGAACCTGGAAACAACCTAAATGCCCCTTGACTGAAGAATGGATAAGGAAAATGTGGTACATTTACACAATGGAGTACAACACAGCAAAATAAATAAATAAATAGCGACATCTTGAATTCTGCAGGCAAATGGATGGATCTAGAAAACATCATTTTGAGTGAGGTAACCCAGACCCAGAAAGACAATTATCACATGTACTCACTCATAAGTGGTTTTTAAACATAAAGCAAAGAAAACCAGCCTACAAATCACAATCCCAGAGAACTTAGACAACAATGAGAACACTAAGAGAGACATACATAGATCTAATCTATAGGGAAGTAGAAAAAGACAAGATCTCCTGAGTAAATTGGGAGCGTGGGAATCTTAGGGGAGGGTTGAAGGGGAGGGAAGAGGCAGGAAGGGGAGCAGAGAAAAATGTAGAGTTCAATAAAAATCAATTAATTAAAAAAAGAAAAATATAAAAATTGAGATCATCTTTCAAATTTTTAAATGTTATAATTCTAGAAATTATTTCATCACATACTTAAATATGTTAGCAATAATTTCTTTATTTCATGAACTATTCAATCAATATTCTGATTTCCCCTAATCATACTGTAAACCCTATTTTTTTAAACATTTTATTTGGGTCTATGAGGCCATTTATATGGGTCTATAAGACCCATATGTTGTGACATTAATGGCAATTTCCCGCCAGTCTCTTTCTAACCTATAGTTTCCACTATTTTCCTTTTCATATTCTTTCAAGTTCCATGTTGAAGAAGCAAGGTCATTAAATACTATGGAATTTTCTAAGCTGTTTTTGCTGGTTGCACCCAATTCATACAAATGATGTATTCTAATTGTATCATTCTTTTCTGTTTATGTAGCGCTCAATAAAAATCAATAAAAAAAGTTCAGCAGTGCACACATCATACTACTTGCTGCCATCAAGAATCTATGAGCTGCTACTGCCATGCGTAGTCTCTTTTGCTGCAGCCAAATCACTGCCACTTCACTGTGTAACACTGAAGGCTCAGTGGTCCTAAAACCACACAACTGCTTCATATCATAAACAGGTGATAGCGTTCTTACTCCAGAATAGACCTTCTGTACAATACTCCAAACAAAACAAGAACAGAAACAAAGGAATATGCTTTGCAGAATCAACATAAATGGAGAGCTTTCCATTTTTTATAAAATTATCCAATTGACAACATCCCAAGGTTTTGCTACATTATGTAAAACAATAATTCTTTATGCTTCAATGTGTCTTAGGAAGTTGGTATACTGTTATGATGAAATAAGTTTAAAAGTTAAAATATATCTTTGAATGGCAGTCTATTACATTATGTTCCCAGGATATGTTACACAATGGTTTTCAGGGAAAGGGTAAAGTTGAATAATTTTTAAATTTTTTTCTTAAAAATATAAGTATAAACATCTGAATTTTAAATGTATAAAAAGCTGATTATTCATATTTCAATTGATATCTGCATTTAGCGCTTTAGTAGCCCTAGAACATTTTAATGCTAAGTTTTCTTTAAATAATGGTCTGAGGCATATAGTTTTCATTCTTTTGTACTTGAATGTCTATAGTCTAAATAAAATGGAAACAATTTACATATTAAAAACCTGAATTAATTCACTCCAACATGATAATAATAAAGTCGTTACATATAATCATAGTGTTTATGAAAAATAATCTTCCAAAACAAATCCAAAAGTACTTAAGTAACTTTAGTAATTATTTTGACATTTTTAACAAGTCTCTTACAACTTAATCCTGGCATCTGCTTCATTAATCAATTATGTGTTTTGAAGTAAAGGAAGAAAATTTGACCTCAGAAATTTGTAAGTGGGGGGGAGAAAGGTATATCTGAATAGCCCCCCTCTTTTTTTCATGTGTGTGTATGCTTTTTTTTTTTTTTTTTGAGACAGGGTTTCTGTTCAGCTCTGGCTGTCCTGGTGCTAGAACTCAGGGATCCACCTGCCTCTGCTTCCCAAGTGCTGGGATTAAAGGCATGTACTGCTGCCAACCACCACTTAGCCCTGAGTAGCCCTTTCATGACACAACAAATTCTCTTTCTCAGAAGCTTAGCGGATGATTGCCTCTGGAAAATTTGTTGCAATACAAATTAAGTCTCCTGAAATTACCAATGGGTATATTAAATATTATATGGAGCTCTGATTTATCTTCTTCTTGGAGTCTTTAATTTACATATTTACTACCACTGCACACTGGTCACTGGAAAACAATGAGTTACATATATCTTCTAACAGCTGACACATTTCAAATACCTGAGTCTCAATAATTAGTCTGTTCTTCATCCACTCATTCTTCAAGTAAACGGGGTGTTCTATAGAAAAGGGTAGTTTTCAACTCTCAGACCATACTTTGGTGTATAACTAAGCATTTAAATATGAGACCGTAGGGGCCATTCTTATTTAAACCACCATAGCCATTAGATATGACAGGATAAAAGGATAGATTATTGAATCTACTCTGAAAAGAAAAAAGGGAGGATATAAATATAAGATAAAAAGATAGATTACTGATTCTACTTTTAAACAGAAACTACTAATTTTAAATGTTTTACACTGGGTTATATTTTTGTATATTGTATACAAATTTTATATATGAAGATAAATTTTGTATATGGAGATTAATTTTGTTAGAACATACTTTACATACATTTCTATTCTTATTCAAGGTATTGAATCTATATAACTCATTTAACAATGTAATGCAAATTTGTAGTCCTTGAAAATTATTATTACCAACCATTTAGGACAAAAAGGAAATGCAGGTTAGTAGTTAGTCACCTAGTATAATCGAATTTGTAGTCACATTAGGTATGTTTTCAAGGTCAAACAAAGATATATTTTAGATAGACAGGTCATCTTCAAACACTTCAGAGATCTACAGAATATAGCATTTAAGATGTTTTAATAAACTAGGTTGTTCTTTTTTATAACAATGAGACAGGTCTGCTCCTGGCAGCACCAATCTACTTCAGAGAAGATAATGGGCACTGAAGAATCTCCACATGGAGTAATATAAATTTGACAGACAAAATTGAATCCATGTCTAAGGGTACTGAGAAATTATCTGAAAGAATTCAATCAAAATTTGTTAAAAAGTTATGATAGGTTAGCACATAGTATCTCTCCAGGAAGGCAATCTGCACACTATCCAAATAATGCCCAAGGATGAGATGTCATCTTTAAAGGAAAAACTTCAGACCTTGGAATCACATGTGCAGAATGAGGACCAGAGGCTAGGTGCCTCAATGAAATCACTAGAAATATATACAGGCCAGGACATTCAGGCTTTACAAAAGACAGTAGTAAAAAGATTTGAAGCGATTGAGGAAATTATCGTAGCTGATGAACAGAGAAAGAAGGCACAAGGAGAGGATTTACCATCGCCAGTAGCTGTCAGGGTTTTAGCTTCCTAACCTGTAATCTACTCTGAGAAAGCATCAAGTTCCAAAAGGATCCAAAGAAGGTAGATGGACACCTATAGGAATGAGTGATCTAAAAGAAATTAAGCAAGCAGTACTAACTTATAGCTTGTATTCCACCTTTGTTAGGGAGATGGTAAAGACATGGGCTTCTAGCATTAAGGCGATGCCACAACTGGCTTCAGCTAGTTTCAGCAGTCCTGGATGTTGGGCCTGAACTGATGTTTAAATGTTATTTCAGAGAAGAGGCTAAAATTTTAGAATAACAGGAAAAAGCAAAAGGACTTGAGACTTCCCAAGATCAAACTCTTGGTGAGGGCACTTATGCTGACCCACAGGCTCAAGTTCTTTACGATGAGCAAATCTTGTCCCTATGCCACAAAGCAGCCCTAAATGCTTGGGATAGGATTCAAGAACCAGAAAAAAAGAATTGAATCATATACCAGGGTTAAACAGGGTCAGAGAGAACCCTTTAGTGACTTTTCACAAAGATTAACTAAGGCTGCACAAATAGGAGTAACAGATCCAGATGCTAAACAAGTACTTATTGAATCTCTGACTTTTGAAAATGCCAACTTAGAATGCAAAAAAGTTACTCGGGCCTTTAAAGGTTAGATCAGCACCAATGAATGAATGGATCCTACATACAATGAACACTGAAACACTTGACTGTAGTACTGAATCTTGGGTAGGAGAAGCAATTTCCAAAGGTAAGAGACATCAAAATGACAAATGTTTTAACTGTGGCAGAATAGGACATCTGAGAATGGATTGTAGACAAGGACTTCCTAGGAATAATGTCTCCTCTGGGAATGACAAGAATAGGAGTACTCAGCCTTCAGGTGTATGTAGGGGGTGTGGCAAAGGCCGACATTGGACCAATGGATGCAGATCAACAAAAGATAGACAAGGCAACCTGATACCATCAGGAAACTCCTTTGGGGGCCTCTTGCAGGCCCCCAAGTAAAAAGTGGTCCAGTCATTTCCAGTCACTGTAGAGGACATGCCTCAACAGGAAAATTAAAAAAATCTAGACCCTTCTGTAAAAAAAAAAACCATACTGTTCTGGAATAAACATGGAGGATAAGACAAAAATTTCAATAGTAAATAAAAAACATATATTCTGGCAGACTTCTATAAATTATTAAAGACCAAAGCTAACTGTACATATAAATGGCATTGTAATTGTTGGTTTGATAGACACAGGAGTGGATGTGAGTATCATTACTCCAGAATCTTGATATCCAAATTGGCCTCTTCAAGAGGCAGATGTTCAGTTACTAGAAATTGTAACCCTATCTCAAGTGAAACAAAAATGAGAAGGATTGAATGCATGGGGCCAGAAGGACAGAGAGGAAGGCTGAGGTCGTATGTGGCGAAAACTGCAGTGAATTTATGGGGTCGTGAGCTGCTGCAGCAATGGAATAACCAGATTAACATTCCTGCAGTTCCAGAAACTCACAATTCTGGGAAGACTATTATAAGGTACTATACACAAAGGTCACAAGCCATTCAGGCTGTATGAGAACACAAAGCAACTTAGCAAACCTTTAGAGGTACCAACAGCCCTACCTTTAAAATGGTTAACTGAGAAACCAATATGGGTTAAACAGTGTCTGTTAACAGAAAATAAACTGCAGGCTTTAGAACAGCTAGTACAGGAGCAACTAGATGTTTACCATATTGAAGAATCAACCAGTCCTTGGAATTCTCCTGTATTTACTGTTAAAAAGAAATCGGTAAATGGAGAATGGTAACAGATCTAGAGCTGCCAACAAAGTAATTCAACCTATGCGTCCTCTACAATCTAGAATTCCTCTGCCTTCTCTATTACCAAAAGGATGGCCTCATAGTTACTGATTTAAAAGATTGTTTCAGCACTATACCTTTACAAGAAAAGGACAGAGAAAAATTCTGCCTTCACATTGCCTACTTATATTAATTCTCAACCTACTAGGTGATACCAGTGGACCGTCCTTCCACAGGAAATGCTCAATAACCCCACCCTATGCCAATACTTTTTAAGTCAGCCATTGAAAATAATACGTTAAAAATTTCCTATATCCATAATTTACCATTAAATGGAAGAAGTTTTGCTATCTGATTCAAACATAGATACTTTAGAATGTCTGTATAAGTAAAGAAAGTTTTGCCAAAATGGGGATTACAAATTGCTCCTGAAAAAATACAGAGAGGAGATTCTGTTAATTACCTACCTAGGTTATAAAATAGGTTTACAGAAAATTAAAACACAAAAGGCACAAATTAGGAGAGACTGATTATGGACTCTTAATAACTTTCAAAGATTGTTAGGAGACATTTCCAGTCTACGACCGGCTGTTGGAATAACACCTGATCTAATAGTTCAGTTAAACAAAACCTTAGATGGTAACAAAGACTTAAAAAGTACCAAAGAATTAACAGCTGAAGCAGAAAGGAATTGATGATTGTTGAGGAGAAATTACAGGAGGCACATGTGGATAGCTGAATCCAAATCTTAATTGCATTTTAGTCATATTGCCTTCCAGAATTTCTCCTACAGGAATTTTAATGCAAATGGAAGACATCTTAGAATGGATATTTTTACCACATAAACCAAGTAAAAAATTAAAAACTTATGTGGAAAAGCCTTTGAATTATAAAGAAAGTTGAGTAATCTTCAACTACTTCCAAGAGCTGTAGAGTATGTCATTTAAATAACTTAGGGTTCTGTTGACACGAGACATGATTGCTCCTGGCAGCACCGATCTATTTCCAAGAGAAGAATGTTGAGCACTGAAGACACTCCACTTGGAGTTTAGCAAAACTGGCCTTTGGACAAGGAACTGCCCATGCATTGACCACTGACAAAATGCACAATGTCCAAACAGGACAAGCAGGATACAAGAAAAAAGACTGTCAAATCTTGCCAAGACAGGGTAAGACAGTTTCAAAAATTTTCCTGCCTCTAAAAATGGTCAGTTACTCTAGGCCTTAGCCAAAATTGGTTGCACCAACACTGGAAATGAGACTTTGGGTGACTGCCCAAGTAGCAAGTTGTCTCTGTCATTTGTTGCACATTTTGGAAGTTGCTTGATTGCACTATGTGCTTACTCAAGTAGTATTATTTCCCTTCTCGGGTCTTTATTGGGGTTGAAGACTAGATAGTTGTAGTTACTTTCCTCTCATGACTTGGCCAATTATTTATAATACAAGACTTAAACTCCTCAGGATGAGATAATTATTGAGACATTTATCATGTTTCTTGCTTGATATTGTTTATAATGATTGTAATTCTTATTTTTATACCTGATATTTGTTCTTATTGTATATAAGTTTGCGTCAGGTTTAAAACTCTCTTATTTGAACAAAAGGGGGAGGTGCTGTAGAAATTCCTACTGCAAGTAGTCTTTAAGTTATCAGCCCACTTAGGTGTGGCCTCTTATACTATATATGCCCATGTAAAGCATGGGTCCGGGCTCTATTCCGGCAGCGTGATTTGGTTCCTGCTCCCCATTCGTGCAGAGGACTGTGATCTGTGAGTCTACCCCTAAATAAATAACCCTTTGTTATACTCAATTCTGAGCTAGTGTGGGATTTCTTTTTAGCGTCCTTCTTAAGTTCATAAGAAGAGCTTAGCATTTTAAAAATCACTTCTGGTCAAAAAAGAATTTCAGATACAGATTCAGACATAAAAGACCTCTAAATGAGTCACAGTGTTGGATATATGTACAAAGGTTTGGGAGAGAGAAGAAAAATAGTATAGAGAGTTATAAAAAGAAATAAATGGTTTTAAAAAAACAAAACAAAGTCTTTAAAGAGACAGAATACAGACAGTCATAGATTAAAGGAGTAAAGATAATAAAAATATTAAAAAGTAATAGAGTAAAAATAAGTCACTTAAATATGGAATATACAGAGAGTGGGTTATGTATATTATTGTGTTTTCTTTGAATTTTTTGACTGTGAAAGAGCTAAGTAGAAAGAGACATTTCATTGTATGGGCTGCTACACTAAACCAGCATGTATGTTATAAAGGTATCTTGACTTCAAAATATGGGTCTAAGGATATGTTGCTTTAGAAAAGAGGTTCTTTTGTTTCCACAGAGGATGAGAACCTGTGGATTAATTCCAGACTAATCTGGTTTGATGGACCAAGAGCCCCTGAAAGGTTGCCATGAACACCTCCCAAAACTACTTTGCCCAACCTAGCACACAGGATACGCCATGAAAGACCTGATTAAGAGTGCCCCCAATCAGCAGGAAGTACTCTAGAGAACTATGCCCACATTCCCAAATACTGTCTATAAATATTTGTTTACATTTAAAGGGGAATATATTACAGAGCTTTACATGGGTATGGATCTTGGTTTATTGATACAATTTTAAAGTAAATTTCATTATATGTGTATTTCTGCTCATGATTAGGGTATTGTGATTATGTAGTTCATTTAAAAATGTAATGTATAATTAAGAAATATAGGTTAGTAGATAATCATCTATAATAGTCAAGTTTATAGTCATGTTAGGTTTTTTAGTTATATAAAGATATATATCAGTTAGGTAGGTATTCTTCAAATCTTTCAGAGACCTTCAGAATATGGCATTTAAAATGTTTTAAGAGCTTAGAACTTTTCATGACAATGAGACACATCTGCTCCTGGCAGCACCAATCTACTTCAAGGGGAAGATGGGCATCAAAGAGGCTCCTTAAGAAGTTGGTTAGCGATTTGGGCAAGAAACTGCTCTTGCCTGAACTACATGATGAACTGGACATGCAGGACCCACAGAGAAATGACTACTGAACTTGCCTAAAGATGAGACGGTCCTTTGGGGTTCCTACTTCATGAAAGAGTCTGTTAGACATTCTGCAGGAAACAGAAGAAAGTGAATGACAAACTGCCAATATAGGTGGAAATATCTTTAAAATTTCCTGCTTCGTGGAAAAGTCTGCTGGATACTATGGGCCTGTAGGCTGAAGATGGTTGCCCCAACTGTACAGAACTTTGGGTGACTGTCCAGGCAGGGAGATGTCTCTGTCAATTCTAGGGTTTTGGAAGTTACGTACAATGCACTTCCTGTTTACTTAGGTAATATTAAATCCTGTTGTGGTCTTTGATGGAGTTGAATAATATAGTTTTCCTTAGTTATAATAAAGGGGAGGTGATATGTGATTCCCCTCTGTATGCTGTGAATATCATTGGTTAATAAAGGAACTGCTTTGGGCCTATAGCAGAGCTATAGGAGACAGACCCACTGCTAGGAAGGGAAAACTAAGCTGAATGCTGGGTTAAGAAGGGTGAAGTCAGTGAGAAGCCAGGTAGCCATGCCGGAGCTGGATGTAACTTTACCTGGTAAGCCACTGCCACGAGGCAACGTACAGATTAATAGAAATGGGTTAAATTAATATGTAAGAGTTAGCCAATAAGAAGCTAGAACTAATAGGCCAAGCAGTGATTTAATTAATACAGTTTCTGTGTGATTATTTCTGGGCTGAGCAGCTGGAACAACCAAGCGACCTCCTTCAACACCATATTCCAGTCCTGAACAAGAGCTACTAGTACTCTTAACCACCAAACCATTTCTCTAGCCCAATAATTTTATTACCTAAAATCTTCAGTCTAGTAAGGAAAAAACAGTATACTGGAAGGTTTTTTTTTTTTTTGGTTTTTAAGATACACTATATACTTCAACAGAATTAAAAATCAAGATCTTTAATTTTTTTACTTTTTATTTTTGCTAAGACAGCTGTAAGCAACCAGTAGGATTGTACTGCCACCCGCTGGAGAAAAAGCAAATAGCAATGTAACAAATGCCCAGATCTTAACACCGAGACATGGCTGACCTTTACTGACAGTTGGGTAAGAAAAATATAAGTTACACAATATACAATAAACTAATATAAGCTGGTGTTTGTACAGCCTGAATAAAGTTAAGACTAATTATGGCTTACTTTCCACTAATTTCATTGTTTATTGGTTTGTCAAATATAATAACTACAAACCAAGATATATTTAGCTTAAAAGGTACCAAAATTACTAGCTTTTTAAAATAATATCTTAAGTATACCCAGTCAACTTCCTTTTAATTAAAACAGTTGATAAACACTTCCATAAAGTACTGTTTAGTGGGGCTGGAGATATGGCTCAGCAGTTAAGAGCACTGACTGCTCTTCCCAAAGACCCAAGTTCAGTTCCTAGCAGCTCACAACTATTTGTAACTCCTCATACAGACATACATGCATACAAAACACCAATGCACATAAAATGTAAAGAAATAAATTTAAAGTGCTGTTTAGAGATTTAAGAATGAGAACTTTTACCATTTTCCTCCCCCTGCTCTATTTTGGTTGCTCCTTATCAGGAACTTAGTGCAGCATTATCTGTGCTGTTTCCCCCACTTTAATGTTAATGTCTTTCCCTGGAAACAGTCTCTGCTTAAACAGCTAAGTGGGTAATACACAGCAAATGATTGAAAGCAAGCAACTGTTAAAGGTCACGAACTATGAACTACATCAAAAGTCACAATGCTCAGGTGTTAAAGTGAAGATACACTTGCATTTCAACCAAGTACATCAAACTTATCAACAAAATTGTCTGGGGAAAAGCTGCTTCACAGCCATTCCAGTGGATTCTGCAACAAACACACACACACACACACACACACACACACACACACACACACACACACACACACACCCCAAATGTGGAATCATCATTTAAGACAGCTTTAAGAATAAAGAATGCTATAGACATTAAGTTACCCAAATTGTAATACAAGAGAAAAACTCATCTTAAATGCTGTCAATTTGAAATATTTAATGTATCATGCAAAACACGGGGGTAAAAATCCCAGTTACCTACAATTAAGCTTAAACAAATAGTTGTCTGTCTTTACAATGGAATATCATTTGGCCATGAAAAGGAATGGGGTACTAATCATGTATCACTAAGCATTGAAAATATTGTACTAGGTTTTAAACCAGAACCAGAAGGCCACATACTGTGTGATCCAATTGTTTTAAGTACCCAAAACAGGCAAATCTATAGGACAGGTTCAGTGGCCGCCAAGAGCAAAGAGGAGAAGAACAGAGTAGTAATAGATTCCTGTAGCAGGCTTTTTCTTTTAAGCCACTAACCAGTTCCCAGATCAGATCCCTTTCTTTCTCCCTTGTTCTCTTCTCTCTCCTTTTGCCCAGATTTCTCCTCTTACTTATTCTCTCTGCCCACCAGCCCTGCTTATCCGATCCCTCTTCTGCCGAGCTATTGGCCCATTCAGCTTTTTATTAGACCAATCAGGTGCCTTTCAAAGGCAAGGTGAAATAGCAACACATCTTTACATAATTAAACAAATGCACCATAAACAAATGTAACATATCTTCACATCATTAATAAAGGCAACAGAAATAAATTTAACACACCTTTGCAGTTATACTAATATTCCGCAGCATAATCAAATGTAACACATCTTTACATAGTTAAATATTCCACAACAAATTCCCCTCAACAGAAATAAATTTAACACACCTTTGCAGTTATACTAATATTCCGCAGCATAATCAAATGTAACACATCTTTACATAGTTAAATATTCCACAACAAATTCCCCTCAGTTAATACTAACATGTTCTGAAATTAGTAGCAATGGCTCCACAACTTTGACTATACAAAAACTGTATGTCTTAAGTAGATATTAGAAAATGTGGTGTTATCTCAATAAAAAAAATGAATTATAAAGTCTGGGGAGACAGCTCAGATAGTAAAGTACTTACTACACAAGCATGAAGAACTGAGTTTGATCCCTACACACAAGTAAAAAGCAAGACATGGGGCTAGATGCAGTGGTACATACCTTTAATTCCAGCACTTGTGGTGTGGGAAGTCCTTCTGTATATGTGTTACTTTTATTGGTTAATGAGTAAAGAATCTGCCTCAGCCTGCGCATGGCAGAATAGAGATAGGCGGGGAAAACTAAACTGAATTCTGGGAGAAAGAAGGCAAAGTCAGGGAGAAGCCATGTAAGCCTGGCCAGAGAGAGACGCTAGATGGAACCTTGCCCATAAGCCACAGCCATGTGGCAATATACAGATTAATATAAATGGATTAAATTATGATGTAAGCGCTAGCTAGCAATACGTTTAAGTGATTGGCCAAGCAGTGATTTAACTAATATAGTTTCTGAGTGATTATTTTGAGACTCTGGGAGGCCGGGAAATGAACAAGTAACCTCTTACTACAGATTGGTACCCAATGTGGGGCCCAAACCCATGATCCTGAGATCAAGAATCTCATGCTCTACCAACTGAACTAGCCGGGCACAAACAAGCAACCTCCTGCTACACACTTGGGAGGCAGAGACAGGGCAATCTCTGGGAGGCCAGCCTGGTTTACACAGAGCTACAAAGTGAAACCCTGTTGGAAGGAAGGAAGGAACGAAGGAAGGAAGGAAGGAAGGAAGGAAGGAAGGAAGGAAGGAAGGAAGGAAGGAAAAAGAAAAGAAAAATGGAAAAAATAAAAAGCAGCAGCAGCAAGCGGAGCATGATGGATGGTCCATTCTTACAGTCCCAGCACCAGAAAGGCAGAAACAAAGATATTCCTGGGGTTTGACAGTTAGCAGGTCCTAACCTGTCACTCTTCACATTTCAGAATAGTAAAATAATCATTACACCTTTTCCTTAAAAAATGCTCAAGAATAAAGCCATACTGTAATTTTTCTATAACCCTAGCTTCAAGGCACTGCATAGCAAGGCCTAACATACAGACACTAAATATTTGTAAAATCAAACATTCTAAAACATTGTCTTTCTATTTCCCCACCTCTAATGAACACGTAAAATTTGCTTTAAACAGAAATGATCTCTGGGTTCTGTAACTACCCCATTTCTGAGCACCAAAGTTATTCTCACAAAGCTCTAGATAGCCTACACATAGCCTGGTCACATAGCTCCTGCCCGTTTCCTGAGTGCTAGGATTAAAGGCATGCACCACTATGACCAGTCTTTCTCCTTTTCATTACCATGGTTTTGTCATCAAGACTCCTAGGACCAAGTAAGTGTTTAGTTTACTCATAGTTCTGCAAATTTAGAAGGCATTGTAATACGTAATTATGTGTTATTAAAGACCCCATAGGGCCTGAGAACACATTTCTGGGAGAAAGTTTAAGAAGGGTCCCGCTAAATTGTTCACACAAGTTTAGATCAAGTTTTATCTTTTTGTTTTTATGTGTATGAGTGTTTTGCCTGCACATATGCATATGTGCCTCATGTAAGCTTGCTGCTCAGAGCTGTCAGAAGGTATCTGAATCCCTAAACTGGAGTTATAGATGATTGGAAGCCACCATGTGGGTGCCAAAAATCGAACCTGGCTCTTCTGCAAGATCAACAAATGCTCTTAACCACTGAGCTGTCTCTTTAGCCCCTAGATCAAGTTTTAATACATAAGTTTGGGTGCCAAATTTATGAAAAGATATCCTCCTTCAGAGGTTTTTATTTTGTAGATTCTGGAATTACAGATGACCTGTTAGGCCACCACAGTCAGCACTCCCTCATATCCCATCCTTCCTACTCCAACCCATCTTACATGCTTATGGCCACAAGCTAGGCAAGCACGGTGGTGCACAGCTTTGATCCCAAAGACAGATTTCTTTAAGTTTGAAGCCAGTAGAGATTTCACAGTAAGGTGCCGTGTCAAACACACACACACACACACACACACACACACACACACACACACACACACACACACACAGTCACTCACCACAGAATATATTGTCACAAATCAGGGACTCTTAAGCCATCACTCTACTGGATAAAGAGTCTGTTAAGGCAAACAGGAGAATACTGCACTGGAGCAGTGTCAGTAGAGATTAGTATGACAGCCACTGACTCACTGAGCCTGAAAGCAAAGGAAGAGAAAAAAGAGGAGCAAATAAGAATGAGATCTCAAGTCTAAGAGAGTGAGTTGGATAGAGGCATTCCAACTTGGCCATGACTGTGATGTATCTATCAGAAGTAATTCGAACTCAGCAGGCACGTTCTAAGTCCTGGTCCAGGTCCTCAGCACAAGTTTGGTGATTTCTATAAAGTTAAACAGAACTTTGCAAAACTAAACAGGCCAGAATGGTAATGCATATCTCCACACACCTTTAATTCCAGCACTGGGGAGTCAGAGATAGGTAGAGTTCTCTGAGGCTAGCCTTGTCTACACAGCAAGTTCCAGATCAGCCAGGGCTACATACTAAGACCCTGTCTTGGCAACAAACAACAAAAACAAAACCTAAGCAGATTATTTGCTAAGTTGGTAAAACAATTTTCTGTATATAACTAGTTCCATTCATTTGAGAATCAAAAAAAAAAAAAACTAAAAATTCAAATACTCTGGTGATATAGAAAAAAAGGGGGAAAAACCCTGAATTTCTTTATATTTAAAAGAGACAGAAGTTATAGGAAGAGGGATATAAAAAATGGGCAGAATAAACTGTCACAATCGCTTTTAAAGCATCAAGTGAAGCAACAAATGAGAAGACTGAATAGGTTCAGTTATTTGTTTTACCAATTCAACAACGAGCAACTTTTTAAGTTACTGAAGGGGTGGAAAAGACACTATTCCAAACTGAAAGGTGTATTTGGGAGTGTGAGGTCTGTGTTTTACAACACTATGTTAGATTATGCTACCATACAAAAATATTTAGGTTTGACAGACTAATAATATTAAAATCTGAAAACAATATTCTCTACTTTTTAGGTCAACACCAAAAATAAATATGGAATGCTATTTCACATAGCACTTTTGAGTCTCTCCAACAGAATGTACCTTTATTTTTATGTTCCCTGGTGTTTTGCCTGAGTGTATGACTTTGTGAGGATGTCAGAAGCCCTTGAACTGGAGTTACAGACAGGTGTGAGCTGCCGTGTGGGTGCTGGGAATTGAGCCCTGGTCCCCTGGAAGAACAGACAGTGTCTCAACTGCTGAACCATCTCTCCACGACCCGGAACGTACCTTTAAATATGGATAAATAAGTCAAACCAGTACCTATCTTAAGATGCCCTTGACAGAGGATGATGCCCTGTGGCTCCCACCCACTGATCTGTCAACTGCAATGTTCAATCTTTGCTTATCTGCCAAATGCAACTCAACCACAATACTGCTCTGGCTCACGAACTTAAAAACCAGGTTGGCAAATAACATGCTCCACCCAAATACAATGGCCTGCCCTGTAAGACTTGCCATATTCTTCTGGTTATCACGAAAGCTACCTAAACATCTAGAGAACATGAGGATCAATTATCAAAGACTAATCGTGATACTTTTCCCATTGATACAAGTCAAAATCAGCTGATGAGCATTCTCTCAAGTGTCTGAGTTATGGTTGTGCCAGACATTAAGGTTAAAAAGAGAAACAGGACAGAGTCCTTGCCTCCCAGAAGAGCCAGAGAAGTAGCTGGCCTTGAATACAAAGACAGTAACACAGCTGCAGCCCTAATAAGCCTGTTACTGCTAAGAGGCTAGGAGTCCATAAACAAATGCCAATTGTCTGCTTTGTTCTGTTCTGTACTGTTTTGAGGGTTGGACAAGAATTCCAGGAAGGCTGTCCATAGGTGAACAGAAATGAATGTAATACTGAGAAAAGAAGGCTTTGCAAGGCAGGAAGCAGAAGGAAAAAAAAGTATCTTAAAACTTCGTGTAAACTTAGGTATCACAGATATTTCAATAAGGATATTTCATCTTAATGTTGAAAAGTTGACAAGGTGATGTGAACACATTTAATGAAAGGGCCTACGACTGATGACTGACAAAGCTGGAACCAGGGTCTTAGGTCCCCGTATTGTTACCTACTTTACCTAGCTATTTAAAACTGTTTACCATCTTCCAAAAGAAGTCAATTAAAGATTGGCGGCCTAGGGTGGGTAGGTGGGTGAGTGGGTGTGTGCCCATAATCCCAGCACCAGGAAGTCAAGGCAGAAGGGTCACTAGTGGTCTGACACAATTCTAATTCAGCAGGTGTTTGTTAGATGAAGCCCAGGTGAGACTGTCAAGAACTAGTTCAGTTCAATGGGGGAGCACTTGCTTAGCATGCATAAGACCAGAGAATATGATCCCCAGAACATCAAGAAAAAAAGAATTTGAAGAAAATGTTTTTTAAACTCAGTGAGATGTGTATTGACTCTAAAAATAAACTCTCTGGTTTTACATGATATATATCTTTATATTTACTGACAGTTTTTTAAATACTAAAAAGAGCACAGCACCTTTATCTTGTTTTAATCTTTAATAAGTCCTTCCTAATAGGAAGTTAAAAATTTAGTTTTGTAAAATGTTGCATTAGCTGGGTGAGGAAAAACAAACTCTGACACAGATATGACTAAAATTTGGGAATATCAGTATCAGTCAAAAGCTGGATAAATGAACTTAGGTACAAAAAGTAAGGGAGACAATCAGCAGAACCCTTAGAGGAATGGCAAGTACACAGGACAGACAGACAGAGCAGCAAGCTACCTTAGGGAGAATTTGGGGAGAAAGGAGAGTCCAGAATTAAAAGCACTATTTAAGGCACAATAAACATCTACAACTGACACATGATAAACATATCTGTTAATGATTATGGTATATTCAGTTACAAAAAGATAAAAAAACAATAGGCAAAGGTATATATTTCATAGAACGTAGCTCTGCTGATAACTGAGGGAAAAAAGGAAAACAACGAAACAACTTTGGGCCAACAGGTGGCTCAGATGTAAAGAGGAGACAAGGCCTGACACCATGCATCCCGACCCACACAGTGGAAGGAGAAATCCAAATGTAGCAAGACACCCCATGGCACATATGCACACTGCCCCCAAACACACACAAGATAAAATGTGGGGGAAAAAAAAAACAAACAAGGTAAGTGAGAAACACAAAGCCTACTGTTGGAGCTCTTCCTCACCTTGGAGTGAACCCTGGTCACCTACCGTGAGTGAGTTTTGTAGGCCCTGTTACTTCTACACCAGAATCCAAGTGTGACCTGGCTCTAGCCCAAAGCTAGTGACTGAGGCCAGGCACCCCACTCAGGGCTTTCTGCTGTTGCCCAGATAACAGCATCATCTGCAAGGGTTTGTCAATAGCTTCAGTTGTTCATACATTAAGGGTTAGAAACTAGGAATCAAACCACTCACACTTGAAAGATAATACAAATTCAAAAAGGAAGTTAAAATATATTGGATCTATTTTTTTAATTTCACCAGATAGTAAAGTTAACAGAGAAAAAACGTGATTTTAAATAAAAGAAATGCTGACATTGTGGTATCAGTTATGAACTGAAATAAAAAGTTCCATAATTTATGTCAAATTTTCAAATATTTTTCTCTAAAGATTAGACCACTTAGCCAGGTATCCAACTAGAAAAGTATAAACTTGTGTGGTAAATCAAATTAACAAGATCCCAGCTGTTCATGAGATAGCCCAGTTCCACCAGAAACACTCAAAGCAGCAAATCTTGATGCACTCAGCTCCTTACCTGTAGCTCCTTGGAGACTCGTTCTAAGTGACTGGTTATCTTCTTAATCAGATCACTGTACATCTGCTCCGAGTGCTGCTGGCACACACACTTATATACACAGCTGCAAGAAGGAACAGGCACAGAAACCAAGTCAATGAAGAAGCATTCCCTGCAATCCCATGTTAAAGTACACTTGCAAAATAAAACTCATCAACCTACAACAGGTAATCAACCAAAAACTGGAAGAAAAATCTACCCTCCCCATTCAGTGTTCTGATGGAAAGGACACTGCCAATTAACTTCAAATGACCTGGATAGTACACATGAAATAGGCACAAGATAATCCAAAATGAGGATCTATGGTCTGAATGTGGTAACTCCTTATAAGTCAGCTTTTCTCTCTTTTTTAAAATACTTGTCAAAATAAGGAAGAGAATGATAACTAGAAGAGAGACGGTTTCTAACTTACAAAGGTGTTTGCAATACGTCCTCCTTGTACACCAGTCGTGGGGAACGACATAGCAGTCACTTCTTCCTGTCACTATGCTGATCTCATTTCCCACCCCAGTTCCTAATCTACTGCCATTGACTAAGAGCTAGGTAACAAAATATTGAAAACAGTTAGAACTAATATCAGTAAGCATAAACAGGGCTAACTAGGATCTCCTAAAAACCATGTATTTTTACAGCAGACACTCCACTAGCTTCTTTCACTGGCCTTGGAGATTTTTCATTGTATATGACAGAGACAGGTAAGCAAGCAGAGGTGGAAGTTAACAGTGTGATCTACTAGATCTATCTTGATAAGAAAACCACTTCTGAACCGAACATCCAATTCACCAGTGTGGAGAATATATACATCCAACGTCATCTTATATACTTTATATATCACATTCATGTTGTCAGCAATCATATTCCATTCAAACCCACACAAATTAAATAGTAACTTACCTGTAAATCTGTTCATAGGATATAGGTATATAGTCACCAGGATTCTGGGTTAAAAGTTGGTCTATGGCACCATCTAATTTTGGCCAGTATGTGCTCTTATAATCTTCAATTGTTATGACATTCATCACTACAAATAGAAGTAAAATAAACATTACTATGTGCCACACAGAAATACAAATCATAGCAAGTGTATACGCATTCAAAATCTGTTCTTCCATTACTTACCCAACCTATTTCAGTTTTTAAAAAGAAGAGAAAGTTGGAGGATGGAGGCAGAGGCAGGCAGGTATCTCTCAGTTCTAGAACAGCCTGATCTACATAGTGAGCTGAGACAGTTCAGTGACACTGTCTCAAAAAATGATGGGAGAACTGAGGGGAAAGACAGGAGAAAGAGAGAGATGAGATGGGGAAGAGAATGAGCAGAAGAGAGTGAAAGCATAAACACACACACACACACACACACACACACACACACACACACACACACACACAAAAGAACTAGTCAGGAATGTTAAGCAGTCATTGGCTGCTTTCCCAATATGCTATAAGCTTCTATCATCAGTGAAGCATTCTCAAAAATATCCTGACCCTCAAACACATAATCACAATTATGTGACATAATGAGCTATCAATGAACTACAAGAAGGTTCCAGGAACTATAGCCTTTCATAATTAATCTTTATAGACATCCCGGGGGGGGGGGGAGAGGTCTATCTAATGACTGAACTACAGGGCCAGAGATTTAAACACTGTAGTCCCAAAAGAGGATCCCACAAAATGTACTGACATTTATGGAATCACAGTACCACTCAGACGTACCTAGAATTCGACAAGTCCAAGGAAAAAAAGACAATGACCTAGAAACCTTACATTGAAGGGTCACTTCATTTCAATGGACAAACTCAAACCCTCATCACGAATAATTTCAAGTCCTTAGCAAGCTGTTCCTAAGTTCAGGGGTAACACGTGCTTTACAACAAGATGCTAAAATTAAATAGAGTTACCTAAGGATTTCTAGATACCCAAGAAAATAAGAGGTAACAACTTCCAGATCAAGTATTTTACTGCTCATTTTGCCAAAACCTGGGAAGCAAGGAAATTAAGTGGCTTCCTCCAGAATACATGGCTAATTCCAGACAGAGAGGCCAGGCCAGGAAAAGCCTTACTATTATATTCCTAATGTCTAACCTTAGCCATTAAGGATATATATAAAATACACTACTGCTATCATTATTATTCAATTTCCTATAAATCATTTTACTTTTAGTGCCATAAAATACATGCCCTCAAACTCCAATGTAGCCACGGATGACTCCTGCTCTTCCTGCCTCTACCTCCCAAGAGCGGGACTATAGCTCTATGCCAACACATTCAGTTTTAGTATACCATAACTTTAAGTGCATTTTGGGAATAAGGCTCAGTATAATACTCATCTGGTATATGAGAAGCCCTGGGTCCAGGTACCAAAACTATAGGGGTTGGGGGCAGTGCTAAATGTAAGAAGCTATAATCAAAAGTCTCCATATTTGTAAGAGTTCCACATATATAATATTAACATAGGTGAAACTGTAAGGATAAAAACATATCACTGATTGCCAGGGATTTGTCAATGAGGAAAAGGTGTATCTATAAAGGGCTAACAGGGAGATCGTTAGGGCAATGAGGTGCTTTGTATGGAATTGAAATAACAATATACCACTTTTTTGTGTGTGTGTGTGTCAGAACCAAAAGAACTGTACACCATACAATGAATCAACAAGGCTATAGGTTACAGAGGCAAAAATGAAATGGAAATCTGACAAGTCTAAATGACAAATGAATCACAATTGCCTAGCATGTATTAGACCCTGGGTTCTCCACACCTGGGGGGGGTGGCAATTCTCCTAAAGACTTAATATTCTAAAATCTCCTTTCAGGAAATTTAACTCAGTGGCTGACAACTCACCTAGCATGTATGAGGCAAGTTCAATACCTATTACTTCTGATTAGAAAAAAAAAGTGTCTCATACTATAGCCTGACATAGTGATACACACCTGCAATCTTAGCACTTGGCAGGCTGAGGAAGGGGGATATCTGAATTGCATAAGATGCATAAGGCCAGTCTGGAATGCATGATGAAAAATTCCATCAAGAAAGGAAGGAAGGAGGGAGGGAGGGAAGGAAAGGAGGGAGAGGAGGGAGGGAAGGAGAGGAGGGAGAGGAAGGAATTGAGGGAGCGAGGGAAGGAGGAAGGAAGGAAAGAAGGGAGAAAAGAGTGAAAAACAAATTAACTAGAAGGTGTGGGTTCACAAAGAGACATTCCAATTCAAAATAAAACTTATGTGATTTTCCAAACAACTACCACAAAGATGAAGCCTCAAAATACATATAGGGAAGATATCAAACTCACAACCAGACTGCTACTGCAAAGGTAGTTAAACTGACCCTTACTGCAACCAAATGAAACTAAGTCTACAACACAAAGAGCTGGAACCTAGGGCTTGGGAGATACTATGCAGCTGTCAAAAACTAGCAAACTATTAGAAATGTGTCATTCATGGCAGGCACTTCATTAACCAAATCACTTATTAAAACTTGACAAAAGCCAGGAGCAGTGGCACACGTCTTTCATCCCAGCACTCCAGAGGCAGAGGAGTCTGAGTTCAAGGCCAACCTGGTCTACAGAGTGAGTTCTAGGACAGCCAGGACTAAAGAGAAATCCTGCCTGAGAGCAGGGAACAGAAGGTGTTGTTTTAACACAAACACAACTGAGAAGAAATTAAAAGCTAGAGCCCCAACTCTGAACTGCTGATGGGTAGTCAAAGTCTGCGAAGTGGACTAACAAAGTGTTTATGGAGAAACAATCCGAGGCATACTATTTGCTATTTAGAATTCCATTTCACATGGGCTGCTGCAAGTAAAGTTGGTCCTACTCCCAATCCTTCTGCATTGAGGTCTTGTGCTTTGGCCAGGCTGGTCTAGCTAGCGCAGAGACTGCTCACACACCCCAACAGTGACTCGCAAAGCCTGGTCACACAGGGAGCATCATGGGGAAGGCAGTTAAGCATATGAACTGTGAGACTTCACTTGTCCTACTTAGTTAGGGTTTCTATTGCTGCTACGAAACACCATGACCAAGGCAAGTTGGGGAGGAAAGGGTTTTATTCAGCTTACACTTCCACAGTGCTATTCACCACTGAAGGAAGTCAGGACAGAAACTCAAACAGGCAGGATCCTAGAGGCAGAAGCTGATGCAGAGGTCATAGGGGGTGCTCCTTACTGACTTGCTTCCTGGCTTGCTCAGCCTCCTTTCTTACAGAAACTAGGACCACCAGTCCAAGGATGGCACCACTCACAGTGGGCTGGGCCCTCCCCCAATGATCACTAATTGAAAAATTGCCTCTCATGGAGGCATTTCCTCAAATGAGGCTTCTTCCTTCCTGATATGGCAAGCTGACACACAAAACTAGTCAGTACACCACCTTAGGCCTGATCAGAACTCTTAGAGTCAGAAGAGACCCTAGAATCTGTTCAATATTCTCTTCCCCAACAACCCTCAAGATTGCTCAAGTTTGAGAACCACTGGCCCACACACACAGTACACTGTAGCCAGAGAAGGCAACATTCATGTTCTTCTCTGGATTGCTAGTAAGTGGTCTGTCATCTTTGCACTGTGGTCAATCAAATGTATAAATATATCAAAGACAATATTGAAAGAGCAGGCAGAACTGCTTTCATGCAAACTCACCAAAGTTAAACATGATACCCCTATTCCCCATCAAGAAAGCCACCTTATAGTATTAATTCTCTGACTTGGTAATGACAATTTTAAAATAAGCCAAGCTTAGGAAACTAAATTACATCTGAAACATAGTTGTATTTTTTAATTAACTATTGGTGTGGGAAGTCCTCCTGTATATGTGTTGCTTTTATTGGTTAATGAATAAAGAAAGTGCCTTCGCCTGTGATAGGGCAGAGTAGAGCTGGGCAGGGAAAACTAAACTGAATGCTGGGAGAAAAGGAGGAGTCGCCTAAGAGAAGCCAGGCAGCCCCACTGGAGACAGAGGCTGTATGGAACTTTACCGGGTAAGCCACAGCCACGTGGCAATACACAGATTAATTGAAATGGGTTAACTAAAGATATAGGCACTAGCTAGCAATACGCTTAAGTGACTGGCCAAGCAGTGATTTAAATAATAGTTTCTGAGTGATTATTTCATGGTCTGGGCAGCCGGGAATGAACACGCGGCCTTCCACAACAAACTATAACTAATGACTAGGTTCACTATGGCTATTCATGACAGAGAGACACATCTGCTCCTGGCAGTACTAATTTACTTCAAAAAAGGATGATGGGCATCGAAGAACCTCCATACAGAGTTTGCTTTTGTTGTGACAAAGCTAGTCATTTAGGAAAGAAACTGCACTCACCTTGACTGCTGACAGTATATTGTTCAAATTGGACAAGCAGGACACAAAAAAAAGCAACTGTCAAACTTTGCTTAGAGAAGGTAGGACAGTCCTTCAAAATTTCCACTTCATAGAAAAGTTTGTTAGCTATCTAAGCCCATAGGCCAAAGTTGGATGCCCCAACATTACAGAGGAACTCTGGGTTGAATGTCCAGACAGCCAGATGTCTCTGTCATTTCTTAGTTTTGGAAGTTGCTTGCTCTGCACTTCCTGTTTACTCAGATAACCATTATATCCTTTCCAGGTCTTTGATGGAGTTGAAGAGTAGATAGTTATAGTTTTCCTTAGTTATGATGAAAAGTAAATTAGGTACAAAACTTTGGACTTACCAAGATATGATAGATAATATTTTCTCTGAATTAGCCAAAAACAAATGGACTAGACATTGTGAACATAATTCTTACTTGAAATTTTTTCCTATTGTATATAATTTTACTCTATTTAATAAAACCTTTGCTTTTTATTTAAACAAAAGGGGGAATTTTGTGGCATATCTGCACACTGTGTGAAGATGTGTCACTGTGACTGGTTTAATAAAGAACTAAATGGACAATAGCTATGCAGGAAGAGGTTAGGCGGGATTTCCAGGAACACAGAGGATTCTAGGAAGAAGAAGGCAGAGTTGCCAGGCAGACACAGAGGAAACAGGATGGGCAGTACAGAATAAAGGTAACTGAGCCTCATAAAAGATCATAGATTAAAAGATATGGGTTAATTTAAATTAAAAGAACTAGTTAGGAACAAGCCTAAGCTAAGGCTGAGCTTTCATAATTAATAGTAAGTCTCTGGGTTTTGTTTGTTTGTTTGTTTTTGGATTGTTTCTTTGTTTGTTCGTGAGCTGGCAGCCCAAAGAAAAATCTGTTTACATCAGGTGAAATGGACCAGGGAAAAAGTGGATGTTTCTTTAAAAAAAAAAACAAAAACCCACAGTTTGCTCATCTCAGTAACAAGCCAGTTAATTGGCATCACTCAAAACATAATATCAGGCACAACATTCTGCTCCCTCCATCAAAAGGGGCTGACTGAACTCTTTAAAGTACTGAACAGAGGAGCTGAAGGCCAAAAATTACACTTTCAGAGTTGGAAAGAAGTCCTTGGGAATAAGGGGAACAGATGGTCAGAACAAAAACAAGATGCTGTATTCTAATAAACAAATGGAGTATTTAAGAAGCAAAACCCTAGCTGTAAAAGGAAATAATTTTGCTAGGGTGTAGCTTAGTTAGCTGGTAGAGCACTTGCCAGGCAGGCACAAAGCCCTAGGTTTGACCCTCAGCATCACAGAAAGCATTAACTGGATGTGGAGGTGAATTCCCTACAACTTCAGCACTCCAGAAACAGGCAGAAGGATCATCTCAAAACAAAAACTATCCATTGTAAATAGTCTGTTCATGAGGAGAGAAAAATCTAACTCGGAGCCATCTACTTGGTAATGTTTTAATTTGCCAATAGAAGAGAGCAGCTAACTGTATCTAGTGAAGCTACATTTCTTTCTACCCAGACAAATTCTTTGAAAAGGCTTTGGGTATCTGGGAACTTCTAAGTTTGGGGATTTGGAAACACTACCGAGAACTTAAAATGTCTACTGTGGATACTATAAAGTCACTCTTCCCATAGGTTCTGGAGTTATATTCACATAAACATATTTCCAGATAACACTGGCATTTGGTTTTTATTAAGGTCCTCAACACATTCCTTGGGTGTTCTACCCTACTCAACTGTCCCCAAAGATACACTGGTCTAGATAAGGCTGCAGCAAGTCAGCTATTTTCTACTATCTAACAAAGTTTGCTTCATATGAAATGCTCTTCCAAACACTGGGAAGTTGTAAATAGCATTTCTGTTCTATTGCTTAGAACCCATTTTTGCAAGACGAATAGACTAGGAGAGCAGAAATGCCCCAACAGAAAATAGTTTAAGAAACCAACACTCAATGCATTGGCTACCGACAAGATGGAAATCTCTGTTCCTACAGAAGTGTCGTGTGTGTACTGCACAACACTGCTCTACAATTCTATCACATTTCAACTTGAGACACAGCTGTGTACAAAAACCCATCATGACAGCACATGTATGAAATGGTTAGGCTTATCATGACATCTATATGGTACCAACTCCATCTAATTCAAACTCTCACCAAAGTAAAAAAGGATTTAAAATAGGAAATCTGTTCTCATATGTCACTGCTTTAAAATTCTTAATTGTCTCCTAACATTTCAACAGGATGATCACTCCTCGACACTGAAACCAAAAATGTCTGAGTTCTGAAGATGAAACAAAGACAGGTGTTGAGGTGAAGCTCTGATGTCAGATGTCTTTATGTATATGTGCTGCTTTTATTGGTTGATGAATAAAACTGTTTCGGCCAATGGCTTCGCAGATTAAAGCTAGGCAGGAAGTCCAAACAAAGATACACACACACACACACAGAGAGAGAGAGAGAGAGAGAGAGAGAGAGAGAGAGAGAGAGGGTAGAGTTGAGGAGACATCATGTAGCCACTGAAGAAGAAAGATGCCAGAACATTACCAGCCACAGCCTTGTGGTGATACAGATTAGTAGAAATGGGTTGATTTAAGATGTAAGAACTAGCTAAGAATACACCTAAACCACTGACCAAACAGTGTTGTAATTAATATAGTTTCTGTGTGATTATTTGGGTCTGGGCATCTAGGAAATGAAAGCACAGTCACCATTTACAAAGCCCAAGAGTAAAAGGAATGTTCAAGTCCAACCAAGAGAAATATACTTCTTCCTGCTCCACTTATCTACCCTTCCTTTTCTCAGGATGAAGATCCTTCTCTTGGAAACTGAACATCCCAAAGAAAGACACTCGTGCACCAGCACTTGGCAGTTCTCTAATAAAACAGCAGCTCTCCACCCAAACCTAAAGTGAAGTCAGCACTTAACTTAGCAAGGTCCCCTTCAGAGACCTGCCAAAGTCTCTTTCAATTTTAAATATGCATAGCCAGTGAAGGATTATCAAATTTCAGACATGAACAAAACAAAAAATGGCAAACTAAGAACAAAGGTAATTCAAAGGATAGAAGAAATCTTTTTTAAAAAAATCTCTAATTACTATTCTCAAAAGGATACAATTAGAGCAGGTAATGGCTCAAAGTGCTGACCAACAAGCCTAAGGGCCTGAGTTCAATCCTGGAACCTACCCGGTAAAAGGAGAAAAACAATTCCTGTAAGTTGTCCTCTGACCTCCATGTTACCATGCTAACACAAACACACACAGTAAGTGTTATTAAAAAAAAAAAGATACAATTAAAAACTGCCTTAGCATAGAAGCAATCCAGGTGCTTCTAAAGTTAAAAATACAATCAAAATCTAATAGAGAGATAAAGAAATCATCAGGGAACTTTCCCAGACCATTAAGAGAAATAGAAGATAAAACCTAGCTAACTGAGAGAAAAACTGGAAATTCCACATGACTACTAATAATTCAAAAGAATGAAGAGAACAGGAAAAATGTAAGGCAAAGAGATACTGACATTTTACACAAAAGAAAGTATCCCATAAGCTTCCTCAAAAACCAAAGTCAAAGTAGCATTTGATGCCATTCAATGTAGACAGCAAGCTTCAAGTCAAAGACGGAACATTTTAAAAGTTCCAGGAAAATTTTCAGTTAAGAATTCCTGTGGTACACACCTTTAATCCCAACACTCAGGAAACAGAGGCAGGCAGATTTCTATGAGTTTGAGGCCAATCTGATCTACACAAAGAGTTTCAGAACAGTCAAGCGCTACATAGTAAGAGACTGTTGGGGTGCGGAAGGGATTCTCCATCTCAACTGTCAATTAGGTAAGTATGAATGCAGCCCCTTCTTTTAGATAGGCAAGATCTAACATTCTTATCAGGAAGCTACTAGAAGACTTCTTCAAATATGCATACATACCCACACAGGAATGTACCAACAAAAAATGCAGATGCAATCATAGAGGCTGAGGGTGTGGTTGAGCAGCAGAGCCCTTGTCTGGCATGTAGGGGTCCTAAGTTTGATTTTCACCATCACCAAAAATAAAGAGGGAATGGGGAGAGAGAGAGTGGGTGTAGCCACTATATCTACTTGAGAAGCTGCTGAGTGACAAGTATGCCTTAGCCCTAAGGAACCAAAAGGAAAAAGAGGACTGATAACTTCATAAGCACAGACCAAGTTAATGGAATGACACTGTTGACAAGTTTTAAGAATATGTTCAGGCCGCCCATGTTAGCATATGCTTTTAATTCCAGCACTTGAAAGGCAAAGGCAGGCAGATATCAGGAACTTCTAGGTCAGCCAGGGCTACAGTGACAGTCTGTCTTATAAAATAAAGTATGTTACACAAAAGCATGTCAAAGTTCCAGATCAAAGAGAATGTATCTGAGTACATTTTTGGTCCTTTAGTGACTATCATGTCTTCTATGAGAGCAGCAAGTGATCTTAACCACTGAGCCATCTTTACCACGCCCCCACTTGTATTATTTTAATAACAGCAAAGTTTTTTTGATGAAACTACTGTTTTAGGATTTCCAATATTCTAAGGTAGGAAAAACAAAAAAGTTCAGGAGTTCAAACCATTCATCCTCTCTTCCTCAACCCAAAATCTATAGACTTTAATCCCTAAAAACCTCTAAACATCTGAAAACCCCTACTCCAAAGCTTTAATTGTCCAGGCTCCATCTCATCTACAATTATTACAGCTTTAAAATGGTCATTGTCTCTCTCCACTCACATTAAGACACAACTTAACAAAGGCACGCACTCCCTTAACAATTAGTGGAGTGGAGCCCCTTCCTATCCAACCACTTTTATCTCTTCAGGTCTAATTGTGCCATTCCATCCTTACACCCTGAGCTCCCAAAATAATCATGGGTAACAGGATGCTCCCTCTGCAAGAAAATCTGAGTCCAACTACTCCTCACTTCTCACCCTTCTGAAAATCCTCATATTTATAAGCATCCTCTCTCTCTGTCTCTCTCTCCCCTCGTGCTATCAAGTATGTACACAACACTAGCATCTAGTCATAACACACCAGCATTATGTCTGTTCATCATCTCACATTAATTTTGTCTCATTCCATACCCTCATTATCAGAAGCTAAAACACTACTTTACAAAAACAAACACTTGCTGAATAAAATACCATTCAAATGTCTAATCACCACATCTGTAACTATGTATCATAAACCTACAGAGGCTAACAGCCAAATGTCACCAACACCAGAATGAGACATGAAACCAGTTTATAGTTCTAAGACACACTGCAAAAGGCTAAGAAAAACAAACTTCACAAAGTGCCTAACAACCTACAGTGTAATGTGCATGGTTTATAGCTCAGTTAGTTTACAAAAGAAGTAAACTGTTTTCTTCAGAGATTTGAAACTAAGCTTTATCATACAAATCAAAAGCGGGTTTCTCTTTATCAATGACATTTTATGTGATACCAGTTTGTAAAAATAAAAAGCAAAAAGGCAAAGGAAGAGCCCCAATAAGATCCTGCAGTTCAGCTAATGGATCACATTCATGGTGATGCTTGCCAAATACAGCCAGTAAGCTAGAAGGTGACAAATCACACACCATATTCAGAGTCCATCAACCCATTTGCAAACTGGAAGACAGGCCCTGAGAACCAAAGGACAAATTTAAAATTTAGAAAAATCAGTTAATACTTTTCATCAATTTAAAAGTTAAATTTTACTTAATAATAGAAAAAAAAGAGTAATTTCATTAGGTTCAATTTGGATTATTGGTGATGTGGATTACTAAGTCGCCTCAGATCAAAGATGCCCACGGTTGCCCTCTGACAACTACACATACTCTCATATATGTGCACATGCATCTACACCCACACCACACCCACACACAGTCTCTTTATACCTGGACACATCAGCATCAGTTACAGAAAGACCCTTCCACTCACTTAGCCATTCATTCAGTTATTATTTGTCCCAACGTCCTAGTTCATCATGCTTCTGAATATATTCTGGAACGACTCTATTTAACATCTATGGAATGTGAGCAGATGTAGGCATTCTGATAGTGTCTTATGGATTTCTACTGCTGCCACAAAACACCATTACCACTGTTAGGGTTCAGGCATTATGCTAAGCTCTGCCCATTCCTGCTTTCTCTTTCCCACTGCTCTTCTGAAGAGGCAGGCTGATCCTTGCCTCTTTCTCTTACCTCCCCCACTCCCTTTATCTCAATAAAACTCCCACATACATAAGCTCTGCCTGCACGGTGTGTCTGCTCCTCACCTGCCATGGGCTCTCATGTGCTGTGTGGCCCCTTAGCCAGCCAACGTCTTTCTTCTGCTGCTTTACAACAACCATAAAGCAAGTAGGGGAGGAAAAGTTTATTCAGCTTAACACTTCGACATTGCTGTTCACCACTGAAGTAAGTCAGGGCTGGAACTCAAACAAGGCAGGATCCTAGAAGAACGCTCTTCACTGGTTTGCTCAGTCTGCTTTCTTATAGAACCTAGGGCTACCAGCCCAGGGATGGCACCACCCACAATGGGCTGGGCTCTCCCCCAATGATCACTAGGTGAGAAAATGGCTTAGCTGGATCTCCTGGAGGTATTTCCTCACCTGAGGTTCCTTCCTCTCTGATGGCTTTAGCTTGTATCATAAACCGTGCCATTACAGATGGGCTACATCACACATGCTAATCTAAACAGAAAAGCATCTTTTAAAAAAAACTTGTTTTTCTGTCCTCTCTTTGTCTCTACAAAACAAAATAGGATCTAAAATAAGCTCTTCTCAATAAAATCACATATGAAGGGCAGCAGCTAATCTCAGCCATTTATATTGCTCAGCTGGAATCTCCAGTTCACTCCTCCTCGATCCAGAAAGCCCCATTCCTCTCTCTCCAAACCCCGCCCTCTCAGAAAATCTCAGGCAGCTATTTCCTCTGCTGAAGTTGCCAGTAGCCCAAGACCCCGACTAAAGCAGTCACTTTTTGACCATACTTGGGCACAAACTCAGCTTGTGGACGACACATCACCACCCCCTCACTTACAGGGTATATATGCTCCTTGCTTTAGTTCGGTTACATGACCTCTCTGGCTCCAATTTCTGGGGCCGGAGAACTCAGCCAGGAGTTGCTTTGTGCAAATAAACATGTTCTTTTGCTTTTTCAATTCGGCTTGATCTGGCTTCCTGTGTCAGCAGAGAACCCTATTATCACATTACATTGAAAACCTATTAAACATAACATGAGCAAGAAAAAGAGAATAAACAAAGCAACAAAACCTTTGTTATATTATGTAAGCCCCCGAGATTTGGAGGTTATTTTCATAAGAAAGCTCATTAATCTTAAATGGAAAGTTAAACAAAAAAGTTACACTTTCCAAACTAGGTTCTGCCAAGAGAACACACTTTAGTGCAATCTGGAAGGCCAAATCAAAGCCAAGGGCCTTGCAATACTGATCTTTCTATCGACATTAACATGAGAGTTTGTGGCCGTCAAACTCCAAATTCCAGGACTTGATCACTAACCTCGGGATGAGACAGGTTACGGAGCTGGTGACAAGGACAGCAGACCACGCTCTGGAATGGTCACTGACTTCCATCCTTCCAAACTGCCAAACAAAGCACCTGAGTTCCTGTACTCAATTCCCTCTTGTTGTGGACACCACAGTTCTTGCACTGAACTGTGACTGGCAAATGGTACTACCCAGAGGAAACGGGCTCAAAGGCTCAGAACTAGCTTTGGTTTTCTCTCACAATTGAGTTTTACAGCAGTAACGTCTTGCTACCATTTTAGAAAAAACTCTAGCAGCACAGGGCATGCAGCCACAGAGTTAAATTATCACCTGTGGATATATGAAAAAAATTCTATAGAAAGCAATCTGGTGGGCTGCTGAAGTAGTAGGGAAATGAGAAATACAAGGACTATGAAATCTGATCTGAAGATGGTGGTAGGCTAAAGGAGAATGTCTAGCTCATTTTGTATCAGAGCATATAAGACCTCTGCAAAACCCATCAATGGATCTCCTAACCATTAGCGGCACTAAGCTGACATACAAAAAATTTACAGACAGAAAGTCTTTAATATTATGGAATTACCATATGAATTGAATCCAAAGTCTAAACACACCTATTAAGGAAAGTAAGTACAATACCTGTGATATAGCAGAACCCTGAGTCCCAGAATGAAGGAAACACGCTGAAAGCTGCCCAGTGTGAGACCCCAATGTCTCCAGACCTCTAGTTAGAACAGGACTTCACAGAAGAGCAAGTGCCAAGAGTGATGAAAAAGAGGTGGGTAACATTCCATAAAAACTACCGCACCTGACACTGGCAGAAACCTGGGAATGCACTGGGAATGGATCCTGAGGGTGCCAAGCACCAAGAGAGCCAGCTACAGAGAGAAGTCCTTAGAGGTGCGGGTGCACTTACTGAAGACTCCACTGATCACTCCACCTAGGATTTGCTCAATTAACAACATCCGGATTTGGTGTCAGCCTGCACTACAGTCAGAATTCCCAAGTAAATCTGTATAAGCAGATCAGACACTAAAAATGAAAAGATCAGTGAGCATGCATACATAGCAATAAAAACTATCTGTGGGCTGACTAGATAGTTCAGCAAATAAACTTGCCCTGCAAGTCTGACACCCTAAATTCAGTCTCCAGAACCCACATAAAGACAGGCGAGAAATAACTTTATAAAGTTATCATCCTCTGGAGCACACAGACACTTTTTAGAGAACTATAATTGTATGAAGAACAAAAAAAGGGAAGTGAACAGTGCTTCAGTACAGTACTCAGGAGACAGAAGCCATCTGTCAGATGGAACTGGGGATGGGCGTGGGGGGGATAATCTGACAAGCTTTAAATCCAGGAAGTTCAGAAACACCAAGGACAAACACTTTTAGAAAAACTAGAAACATCAGAGTCAAACTGCTGATGCTTAAAAAGATAAAGCAAAGGCTAAAGATGTGGCAGTTTAGTTTGTAGTGCTTCAAAAAGCTCTGAGTTGGATAATCAGCTGGTATAACCTGGGCACAATCCCAGCCCTCCTAGGGTAGAAGCAGGAGTATGAAAAATTCAAGGTCAGCCGGGCGGTGGTGGCGCACGCCTTTAATCTCAGCACTAGGGAGGCAGAGACAGGCAGATCTCTGTGAGTTCGAGACCAGCCTGGTCTACAAGAGCTAGTTCCAGGACAGGCTTCAAAGCTACAGAGAAACCCTGTCTCAAAAAAAACCAAAAAATAAAAAAATAAAAAAGAAAAATAAAAAAAGAAAAAAAAAGAAAAGTTCAAGATCATCCTCAGTTACAAAATCAATATAAAGACAGGGTGGGCCAGAAGAGATCCAGTCTGGATGGATGAAAAATTAAATATATATATATATATTAAAAGTAGCCAGAAAAAAGGGAAATATCATAAAGAAAGGAACAAAGGCTATTCAGACAATCAAGATAAGAAACAGACACTGGAGGAAGGGGGCTCAAAACCCCACCCTTAGTGGAAGCTACTGACAAAGTCAGTGTTCTTTAAGTGTGTGAGCTCTGTAGGCTGACAATGGGTGGTGACACTATGCTTAAAGCACCACAAACTGTCCTGGGTGGGTTATGAAAAAAGTACACATAAAGTTGGTAAGGGGCGAGAATGCGAAAAAAGTGGATCGAGAAGTAGTCAGGAGGAAGGAGTAGGAGGTGAACATGATAAAAATACATTGTATGCATGTATGAAATTCTCAAAGAATAAAAACTGACTGAAAAGAAACGATGAAGGTCGAGAGAAAATAGAAAGACAGCTTTTAAAATAATAATGGGAGGAAAGGGGTTATAATATAAAATTCTATATCCAGTAAAAAAAATATTCTTAGAAAACAAAGACTTCCACAGACAAGCAAAAGCTGACTAAGTCCAAGGTCACAGAACCACATCTAAAAAACACATTAACAAGCCAGCTGGTGGTTAATCCCAGCACCCAGGAGGCAAAGGTAGGAGAATCTCTGGTGGAGGGCACGGCTGCAGGTGCGGCACTGGATAACTAGTTGAGAGCTACATCCTGATCTACTAGCAGAGACAGAGGCTTGTCTGGCATAGGCTTTTGCCACTGACACACTTCCAACAAGGCCACACTTACTCTAACACATGTGAGGTAGTCTATGAAAAGACTATGCATTACTCAAGTTAGATTTTCACAGTGCAACTCTTAGAATGACCACTAAAGAGCAAAAAAGGTCAGTGATAACCCAAACTGAAGACAAATTTCATCAAAAACTAAAGAGCAAGACACTTTAGATATCCCCCTCCTGAAACTGGAGAATCAGCAAGGGATTCAAGGTCATCCTCAGCTGGAAGATTAAGTTTAAAGCAAGCCAGGCAAACAACAAACAAAAACACCAAAATGTACACACACAATCAAATGATTAAAAAACAAGAGAAAGAAAATAGACAACGGACTTCAACCTTACAGTAAATGTGAAGAGCCTTCAACAAGGCTTAGAGGCAGGAGGCCCATGCCTTTCATCTCAAAGGCACAGGCAGGCAAATCTTTGAGTTCAAGGTCTATGAATTTCAGGACAGCCAGGGTTACAAAAAAAAAAAAAAAAACTGTCTCAAAAAACCAGAAGAAAATAAAAGAAAGGGGAAGGGGAGAGGGGAGGGAAGGCAAAGGGAAAAAGAAAGGAAGGAAACACAGATAAGAGGCCATGCCCAAGTGGGCAGGTAACTTAAAGGCTACTGGCTGTAGGAATTCCTACAGCACATGTTGTACACAAAAAGATGCATTTTAATTTAAAAACAAATGAACTGGAAAAGACACATCATACAATGAACCTGAACATCTCAGGTATCAGACACTACAGGGATAAAGACAGGCATTCATTCCATCATGATAAAACACCCATAGTCCAGGACACAGCAATCCTGAAAATTATATATATAACATATATATACACACACATATATAAAGGGATTAATGGACAGAACTGAAATCTATACATATACAGTCAGTTACTTTCTTACAAAATTGCCAAAACAGCAGGGGTAGTTTTTCAACAAATATTGCTGACACAACTGGACATGTATATGGGGAAAAAAGAATGTCAATCTCACACTGCACACACATATCAACTCCTAATTCAGACCACAGCTAAGAAATTAAATCACAAAACTTCTAGGAGAAACTCTTCCTGACTCTGGATTACAAAAATATTCTCAGGATACAAACAAAACAAACAACAACAACAACAAAAAAAAAAACATACGCCTTAGAAGAGAAAATTGATAAAAAAAATCGGTTAACATCAAAACTAAAACTACTACTCTTCAGAAAATACTAAAAGAAACAAGTCAGAGAAGAGGACATTCAGAGTGCAGGTTATCTGACAAACATGCACTCAAAGTTCACAAGGGTGTCTTTAAACACAACAAAACAAACAACCCAAGATATGAGCAGCAGATTTGAACAGTCTCACATAACTGTAAGACCAGAAATCACTTGAAAAAGTCAAACCATGTAAATAAGGGACACAGCAAAGCCCACTACTGTCCTCCTGCTGTCAGGATAAACTTTATGACTGACAACATGGAGACAAGCCAGTGCTGTCTAGAAGCACCAGAGAAACAGGAACTAACACAAAAATCTGGTTTAGGTTACTGAGTTTGTCAAACAAATCAAACGTAATACTGGTGATATTTAAATTGAATTTCTAGATTAAAATGGAGACAAAGGGAATTCTTAAAATAATGTGATTCAAGAGCATGGAAATTTGAGCCATTTAACCAGAGCCCACCTGAGTTACTTCGTAAAGTTTCACTGTCTCTCCTTAAAAGTCTGTGTATTCTTGCATTATTTTAAATATAGACACCAAAATTTTGTTTCTGTTACACAGGCATCCATTTTTGGTATATTGCTACTCGTATAAATATTAACTTTTCCAGGCTGGTCTTCACCTAACAATCCATCTACACTGAGTTTCTCAAGGTTTCAATGGTTCTTGATAAATGATATTACTGCCAAGTTCTAAAGGGTTTGCTTTTGTTTTGTGAGACAGGGTCTCACACTATATCACCTAGGCTGACCTGGAATTCATAAGATCCCCATGAGGGAGATTAAAGATGTGAGTCATCACACCAGCAACCAGGATTTTTCTTAACATATTAAACAGTAATAGAAATAGGGGGTATCTATGACTGGTTACCATCTTATAATGAATATATTGAAATTTTCTCCAATATTACTATTAGCTACAGGTCTTTGGTAATGACTTTTATATAGTTATCCTGCACTCTTTGCCTTACTAAGTTTTTATCATTAAAAAAAAAAAAACTGGTACTGGCTGGTTGGCATAAAAAAAATCATCTAATCATGTTTTTCCAATCTGCTGAGATAAATTACATTAATATATCGACACTGAAAAAAAAACTAGAACAAACTGTGAATCATGATTCTTTTGACATGGTTAGATCTGATGAGCTAAAGGTATAAAGGATTTTAATTTCTACACTAATAGGTGAACCACACCTATATAATATCTTATCTAGTTTTAGAATCAAGATTCCACTAACCCCATAAAATGGTCTTGGGAGTTTTGGCTTTGCCTTCCATTTGTACCCTATGTTCCAGAACTTATAAAAAGGAAAGGTTATTGAGGTCCTAATGGAGTTTATATACAAGAGTATCTGAACCATGAGACTTGGAAGGGAAGGCCCTCATCACTACTAAAAGTCTAAGCATAGTCCATGCTTTCTACTGGTAACTGTTTTGAGTTAATAGTTCCCTAACAATCATGGGTTTCTTCATCTACCTTCTCAAATTTATTACCATGTAGTAACTTTTTAAAATTTAATGTTCTTTTTTTTAATTTTTTCATTTATTTGCAACTTTTGCCCTGGACCAATCTTTAACAGGTCTGCATAGCTTACTAACCTTTTTGTTTTCTAACAATGTCTAATGCTTCATTAGACCTTGAACAGCATAGACAGCTGAGGAAAATGAAATTCTTGATCCTCATGGCTCTACCTCCATAATGCTGGGATTGTAATTGTTAGTCACCATGTTAAGTTTTATAAGGTACTGGAATCAAACTCAGGGCTTCCAGCACGCTAGGCAAGCACTCATCAACCCAACTGCATTCCCAACACCCCAAATTTATTCATCTTTTCAAGGGATAATCTTTTGGTTTGGCAAATTCTTCTGCTCTCAGCTTGGCTGATGACTTCTGTTCTTTATGCTTACTTCTTAACCCATCAAAGAAAGTTTACTTAACCATTAATACAAACTTCCTTCAGCATTTAAGGTAAACCACACTGCCACTATAAGGTCTATTTTCACAACATAACCTTCAACATAAAAACTATATTAAATAAATGATAGTTCTGTCTATGCATAACAGGAAACAAAGCTTCCTATCCACACCTACACAGAAGTGTCTTTGCCTAAAGCAGTATCTTGAAGGCATGTAAAATGGTGTGCTATTTTCATAAAAAAAATTTCTAAGGTTGTGACTACACATAAGCATCAGGACAAATAATTTTCTTTTCATAATTAAGTGGGCAATTACTGTTATAGCTTAATAAAATTGGTAACTATAAATAATATCTCCAGTTGCATTACCAGATGTCATTTTAAACTTGCAGTTAACAAGGACCTGGCTACCGCTAGTGGTCACGTTCCTTTTACCACACCATCTCCCAGGGTTAAAACAACACTGCCTCGTTCTTTCCCTAGCTATGGAAGCACACCACCCGACTGTAAATGTTTTCGAATTACTTTTTGTCTTCCGCCTGCAACTGAACGTTAAGACGGGGCGCTAAAAAGTTCAACAAGCGCAGGGCCCTAGGTATGGCCACTTGAATTGCTTCTCTGAAAAGTGATTTTTAATTTCAAAACAGTTGCAGCAGTTCCCCGCTGCATAAAGAAACAACTCAGAGTTCCGTGAGAGGATGCAAAAATGCACAGAGCAGAGAACAAAGTGCTAACATAAAAAGACAACGTTCAGATTCCTGATTTGCTTAAAGCACCGCGACTAAGTATACAAGAACTCAAGTTGTCAAATTTCTTTTTGCTTTCTGGCTACAAAAAAAGACTTCTTGCTAAAGAAATTCGAGACCGCCTTATTCTCCCCCCCCCCGCCGCCTTGTACGGTGAAACTTTGAAGGGGACGCGTGAGAAAAGAGCTTACTAATGTTGAGAGATGGTCAGGCGTAATAAAGATCTTGTCTGAAGCGTAATCTGGGGCTGCGGGCGAAGGTAAACGAGCAGCTCGGGCCGGTCGGCCAGACACCGGCTGCAGACACCGAACGAGGGTGGGAGGGAAGAGGGAAGAGAGAGACCTAGGCCTGGAACAAAGGAAGTGGAGCTGCTCCCAGGGCGGGGAGGGGGGATTCGGCGAGCCGAAGTGGAGGAGCAGCCGAGGCTACGGGGGTAAAAGGCCAGACTCACGGAACTTGGAAGTGGAGGTGTTGATGTTGATGGTGGAGCTGGGGGCGGGGGCCGCCTTGGTCACCGCGGCAGCCGTGTCGCAGCTCTTCAACATCATGATCACCCCGTTGGGCTCGGGCAAGGGCGGAGGCCCCATCAGGAGCCCCTCCTTAGGGCCCTTCCTGTCCACGGAACTCGCGGGCACAGCCAGCAGCTGGCCCCCCGGGGGTTCTCGGCCAGGATCCTGGATGGACGACGAGGGCGGTAGCGGTGGCGGCGGCGGCGGCGGTGGCGGAGGCTGCCGGAAGTTGTCCGCGGCGGCCTCCCAGTTGTTGTGGTTCTGGTCGTCCATCATCGCCTCGTAGCTAAGCATCTCCTCCTCCTCCATGCTCTCCTCCATCCTGCCGGCCCCCGGCGGCCTCCCAGGCACCTGCCTTCCCGAGGCCCGGGAGCACAGCAGCCGCCTCGAGTTCACATCGCCCGGAGCCCTCGCGGGCGCGGCGGAGAGGCCAGTAGCGCGCCCGCCCGAGTGCTTTCGCCCTCGCTCAGGACGCCGCTGAAGGAACCGCTAACTGCGGTGGGCACTCCCGGGCTCTGCTTCTCCGAGAGGCAGCCGCAAAGCGGCGACGTCCCTCACGACATTTTACAGCAGCTTCCGCAGGCGCCTGGGAAGAGCTCTGGGGGAGCGGCCAGGAAGGCACGTGGTGCGAGGGGTCGGCCCAGGAAAAGCTGGGCGGAAACGGGGCGGGAGCTATGAGTCCCCCTCGGCGCGCGACGGGACCCAGCTGCCACCTTCCCGGCTCTGCCTAGGCCAGGTGTTTAGACCAGCATCCCGCCGGCCCCGCCCCCGGCCGGCATTACGTCATAGAGGACCGGCCTACGCACGCCCGCATTCTCTGTCTTGTTACCCGAGCATCTGGGAACCTGGGTGTGACCCGGAATGCGCGAGAAAACTGCGGGCAGCGGTTATGTGTATCGGCCTTTTTTGTTTTTTAAAGAAAAAAAAAGTCTCACTCTGTAGCCCAATCTGGCCTCCAACTCCTGGCAATCATTCTTCCCCAGCCTCCCGAGTGTCCCATCACGATCTGTGCTGGCTAATCTTTTATAGTGGGGTTCCCTCACCACCACCGACACATGCTTTTTGCCACCTAGGTCTTGTGCCTCGCTGTCTCAGCCTTTGCTTGGAGACAGAAGGACAGGGTCGCAGCAGGCCCGGGGTACAGACTCTGGTATGTGCCTTTCTTAGCCCTTGGCGCCCAAAACTGAGACATACAGAATATTGCTTCAAGAATTGCACGATATACATTCCTTCCAAGAATATGTGAAACATTTACTAAAGATAAATATACTGGGTCCCGAAGCAAGTGTCTCTGCGTGTCTGAGGACTGACATCAGGGCGACCACATTCTCTGAGCACTGTGCAGTTAGAAACCATTAACTGAACAATAGCAAGTCCCTGTTAGTCCCTTGATTAACTCATGGATCTGAAAGTCATAATACTAGAAAACCTTTATAACTGACGAGATTGGTACAATCATAGTAAACGTTTCTAGTAAGGCCCTGTTCAAGGAGGTTTTCCCAGCACACTAGTGAATACTGAACTCTTCAGTGTATTTTATTAAGATACTCAAAATAATATGCTTTCACTGATTAAACATCATTATGGAAAAACCTAAAAACAGGTTGGGCCAAAGAAATCATTGATAGGGTTTATAGGTGGTCATGGGTAAGAAACGTTAAAGGGAAATCGAATGGGCCCGTAATAACTGGTTGACTCTTACTTAGAACTTTGTGAGCCATTGTTAAATTATACTTTAAAGTATATCATGTTTTAGAAGTTATTAATTTAAAACCACTGCTGGTTTGTTCAGTATGTAGAGACAGATACAACAATATCAGGAACACTGATCCAACAGCGGGCCCAGATTAATAATTATATACCCTTCCATAATCCCAGAAGTTAACCTCTTTGTGTTTTCTGTTTCTTTCTGATTCCTACTAGGATATGAGTTTTATTAAAGCAGTAAAAATATACCTGCAAAATATACGTGTAAGTTTATATACTTAAAGAGAAAACCAATTTAAAACATCCATAGAAGTTTATCTGGAGGGAAAATGACTATGGATGCTTTAATCTCCTATGTATCTTTTAATTTTTTCTTTGTCTCTACAACAAGCACTGTTGGGAGCACAAAGGTCCTTGTGCCCACAGAGAACTAGGGAAACCAGGAATGCTAATCACACAGGGATGTCTCCTCTATGGAGGAAATAAAATACCTACATTCCACGCAGAAAGCTGGGAGTGGAATACTGTTAATGACCTGGCGACCTTTTGCTATCTGTACGATCAAACTTTCTCCAAATCCCCCAGAATGGTTATCCCAAACTTTCCTTCCCTAGACCTTTACCTTTAGCTCCCAACTAATAGTACCAGTCCTTAGGGGGGATGCCACATGTACTTTATAGACTGCTGACCTCTATGCTTTCTCAATCAGAGATCACACCAGATCTTAGACCTTAAGCTACAGAATCCATCTTCCTTTGCAAAGGAGTTTCTCTGCAGTCATGCCTTAAGTTTTATTGCGCACCTGGAAATGGGGTGATTGCCTGGAAACCTTTCTTCCAAATTCTATGTTTAAATATGCTTACAACAAACTTCCTGGCCTCAGATTATAAGTGAAGCACGATTAATAAAATCTCAGAGACAGGTGTTGACCCTGAAGGTCAGAAAAGCAAAACAATTAGCCACTGGCTCTTACATCTACCTCATGTAGATGAAATGGCCATCCTGCCTCCAGGAATCTCAGAATGAGACTGTGACTGAGAGCTGTCTCCTCCCATTTTATAATCCTCTCTAGTTTTGGGATTAAGGGCGTGCACCACTACCATCTGGTTTCTGTAGACCCGTATTTCTATTTGGTATGGCAACCAGGTTCTAAAGCCATAGTCAGTATCTGAGGGTGGCCACATACCCTTCCAGACAGGCTGTCACTGCCCTAACAAAGGGTCAGGATGTTGTTTTGCTCCTTTCTTTGTAATTTGGAGGATACCTGATAGAGATGCTGATTCAGCCTACAGACAGGTAGCACACAGAATACACAGGTAGTGTGGACTTGACTGAAAGCCATGCACCTGTTTACCTAGGAGACAGAATGCTAATGTATTTCCCCTCAGTTAAGTTTTGGTATAAAGACTGTTTGGAAAATAAACAGGAATTCCTCAGGATGTGAACTCAGGATTTCATGAGGGATCTCTGAGAAGCTCCCTCCCAATGAAGCCATGTGAGTTGTGTCTTTATTCCCTCACCTTCATGCCAGAGAGAGATAGTTTATATTGGGGTCTGGTCGAGAGAAATAATTTATGGTCTGGGCTAGCACCGGACCCGGACAGGTTTCTATAGCAAACTAGTGTGGTTACTAAGATTAAAGGTGTGTGTCATTGCTGCTTGATCTGTAAGGTTGGCCAGTGTGGCTGTTTTACTTTTCTGATCTTCAGGCAAGCTTTATTTATTAAAATACAAATGACTTGCCACTATATTCCCCCTTTTTGTCTAAAATAAAAGATAAGGCTATAACTAATATAAGAAAAACTATCTACAATAAATACAATAACTATATACAATATATACAGGCAATAAATATATCAACAATGCCTAGTCCATTTGTATTTGACAAATTCAGAGAAAATACTCCATATCTATCCTATCTTAGTGAGTTCAAAGTCTTGTACCTAATTTACCTTCTATCATAACTTGCTTTCTGCAGCAGACAAACAATGAAAACTATAACTATCTAGTCTTCAACTCTCTCAGATACCCAAGAAGGAAATCATATTAACTGAGTAAGCAGGAAGTACAAGCAAGTGACTTATAAGTAATGACAAAATGAGTAATGACAGAAACAGCTGGCTCCCTGGACAGTTTACCCAAAGTTCCTCTGCAATGTTGGGGCATCCATCTTTGGTTTACAGGTCCAGCATATCCGACATACTTTTTTGTGAAGCAGGATGTTCTGAAGGCCTATGAGATGGCTCAGAGGTTAAGAGCACTGGTTATTCTTCCAGAGGTCTTAAATTCAAAGCCCAGCAACAACATGGTGACTCACAACCATCCATAATGAGATCTGCTGTCCTCTTCTGGCCTGTAGGGATACATGCAGACAAAACACTGTATAGGTAATAAATCTTTTAAACAAACAAACAAAAGCCAGTGGCTGGCTGCTTTGCTTTTCTGGTCTTCAGGTTGAACCCTAATATCTGTCTCTGTTTATTAATCGTGCTTCACTATAAGTTTGATCCAGACCTACTAAGTTAGGCCGAACCTGGTTTTCATTCTTACCTGTTCCTAGTTCATTTCTCTGCCAGCCATAACATTTACAAGGACCCCCCATAAAACACTTATTATTTTTTATAGACAGAAAAATGTTTCAAACCTTAATGAATAACAAAAAACATTAAAAGCTATTAATTAGGATAAGTTAAAAATGTTTGTACTGCCTTTTAATAAAAGAAATTTATGTTAAACCCCTGGTTCATTTCTGGTCTAAGCATTTGCTTTAACAATTTAATTCACAATTCCATTTGCTCTGATGTCAGAAAAATGGTTTTCCTACTTTGAAACTAGTGAAAATCATCCAAAGAACCACTGTCCCTAGATAAGATACCTAATGTGTCATTACTTTAAATTAAACACCAGGAGGGCTGGAGAGATCACTCAGTGGTTAAGAGCACTGGCTGCTCTTCCAGAGGTCCTGAGTTCAATTCCCAGCAACCACATGGTGGCTCACAACCATCTGTAATGAAATCTGGTGCCCTCCTCTGGCATGTGGGCATACATGGAGGCAGAATGTTGTATACATAATAAATAAATCTTTAAAAATAAATAAATTAATTAAATACCAGTTAGTGAAAGTCCTGATCTCAAAATAATTAGCAATTCACTTATGGCAAGAAAATTAACTCTTGTGACATAAATACATTACATATGACTTTTACTTATTTACCTGGTTGATCAAAAGGCATTCAGATGTGCTCTATAAGTTACAGACAGTCATATATGTAAATGAACACTACCTGTCCCAACCACCCAGTCCCAATAACCAATTCAGAGGCTAAATATGAGCTATAAATGCTCAGGCGATAGCTCAGGCTTGTCACTAGCTAGCTCTTACATTTAAGTTAACTCATTTCTATTAATCTATGTATTGTCACGTGGCTCGTGGCTTTACCTGTCCTTTGGGTCACTGGCATCTCTCCTGACTCTGCCCTCCTTTTTCCCACCTAACTTCCTGCCCAGCTATTAGTCTGTCAGCTTTTTATTAACCAATGAGAGTAGCACATATTCATAGTGTAGGAAAGGACTGTTCCATGGCATGGTATATATCTTACCATTTATTTTACACCTATTTTTATTTCATCATAAAAATATTGATCAAGGTAGGAAAATGAAACCTGTGTTATCTAACAGTTTGTTGACTGGATGCTTAAGATCCAAACCTTTAGCCATACAGATGAGCCTCCATGGTAACTGTCTCTGTAATTATTACCAATGGGCCTGGAAGAGACCAGAGAAAGAGAAGGGCTATGTATGTGAGTGAGTGCTGGGGCTTCCCTCGTGAGAATGATAAGAGCTGGTACAAAGATAAAGGTGATCCAGGAAAAAAGATGAGAAGGGGACCATGGCCTCAAGACCAGAAGATGGACATTTTTAAAAGGTCAGGGAGGCACTGTAGTACATTTAATAAAAACTCAGAGACAGAAATTGGGGTTCAACCTGAAGACCAGAAAAGCAAAGCAGCCACCCGCTGGCTCTTATCTCTACCTCTGTCCGAAATGGCGATCCTGCCTCCAGGAAGCCTCAGAATGAGAGTGTGTATGAAAGCTGTCTCCTCCCGTTTTATATTCCTCTGTAGTGCCGGGATTAAAGGTGTGCCCCACTACCGTCCTGTTTCTATGGCAAACTAGTGTGGCTACTGGGATTAAAGGTATGTGTCACCACCGTCTGGTCTGTAAGGCTGATAATTGCAGCTGTTTTACTCTCTGAACTTCAGGCAAGCTTTATTTATTAAAATACAAATGAAATATCACTACAGGACATGACTGTAAGACATGGAGATGTCACTCCTGAGGAAGTAGGGTGGAACACCCTTGTAGTTTAAGCTTTAGGAAAGAAACAGAAAGGACAGAATGGCAGCAAGGCCACCATCAGACCTTCCCTGTTGGGAGAATACAGTTTGCCTTCAGAAGGTAAGAAGGGAGGCAGTAGTCAAAGGATTGTTAAATTCAAGGTAAGATAAGGGACCTGGGAGAAGTAATTGAACAATGACCAAAAAAAATCCATTAAAATGGGTGGGAGGGCTGGGGAGATGTATCATCAGTTAAGAATTGTTACTCTTACAGAGCGCCTATATGGCAGCTCACATCTGTAACTCTGGCTCCAGGGTATCTGACACTCTCTTCTAGCCTCTGCAGGAATTGCATATGCATAGTGTACGATTATACATGCACGCATAATACCCATCCACCTAAAATAAAATAAAGTAATATTTTTTAAAAAATGGAAAAGGCTGACCTTGGAGCAAGAGTTCTAGAAGTTACAATGAAGGGAATGGAGCATGCAAGAGAAAAGAAATAAAAAACTTGCCTCAGAGGATTACAGGAAAGTTTGGAGATGAGAAATGAGAAATGTTTTCAGGGTAATTGAAATTCTGGTGATGAAATGTCAGAGTAATAAAGCATGCCTAATCCCAGTGGCATTTCAGTGGAAAAGGGACCCAAACCAAATGCAGCTCAGCTGTGGCCTGCAAGGTCTGGTCGGCTGGACTTGAAAAGCAACCATCAGCCAGCACAGCAGGTGTCACAGTGTCCATGATTGGCACCACTGAGCCCAAGACACCTGACTTTTCATGGCCAGTGAATTCAGGCCATCCTCACCAGCATTCCAGGAGTTTGGACCAAAATGCTTCATGAGCTTATCTCCAACACCCCCCCCCAGAGATTAACACTAGGTAGAGCCAGGGTTCCTTTATAGACATGATGATTATCTGGGAAGAGTAGTTTCTATTTTGTCATATGGAAGAAGAGGCCCATACAAACGAATCCCAGTTATTTATTTCAGACAGTCAGTGGCATTCACATACTACCTGAAACTGCCTCGTGTAACTTTGGTGCAGTACTGTCCCTGTCAGCATTCAGCATCCCTGTCATATACTATCTGTCACTGGTATATATAGATGAAAATTCCACATTTCCCCTTCTTGTTCTTTTAATTTTATTTTTATTTATGTATATGTGGGTATGCCTGTGTGTGTCATGTGTGTGCAAGTGCCTTCAGAGTTCAGAAGAGGCTATCAGATCATCTGAAGCTGGAGTTAAACAGTTGTGAGCTACCTGATGTGGGTAGTGGGGTTAAAACTCCAGCCTTCAGCAAGAGCTACATGCTTTTAGCTGCTGGGCAATCTTTCCATACCTACTCCTCATTGCTTTAGAAAAATAAATAGAAAATGGAAAACTTGATAAATTCATACTAGTGAGTTTCTCTCACTATGTAGCCAGGGAATTCGCTAGACCAGGCTGGCCGAGAACTCACAGAGATCCACTTGTCCCTACCTACCAAGTGCCAGTATTAGAGGCATGCACCACCACACCCAACACTAGTACCTTTCTTTTTAAAAAATGAAAAGCTGGCTGCAGTGATACATACCTTTTAATCCCAGCACTTGGAAGGCAGAGGCAGGTAGAGTTCTGATTTCAGCACCACCCTGGTCTACAGAGCAGTTCTAGGATAGCAGGGCTACACAGAGAAAACCTGTCTTAAGAAAAAAAAAAAAGAAAGAAACTATAATGATAACCCATCTTAGAAACAGGTAATCATTAGATCTGGTACAAACTGGAGTTTTAATCTTTATCACTGATTCCCTGAACTTCAGCTGGTCATAGCGATAATTGTATAGAATGAAATTAAATTCATATTGCCAGGTGTGGTGACACTTATAATTCCAGCATCCATGGGTCTGAGGCAGAAAGATTTTCAGGAGTTGGAGCCCATCTTGGATTACAGAATGAGTTCCAAATTAGCCCAGGGTACAAAGTGAGACCATGTCTCAAAAACAGGGGAGGGTAGGAGCATTAAAACAGTGCTACGGATTATCTAAAAGGACTGCAGTAATTGCGGATTTTGTAATATTCTTGACTTTTGAGGGTAGTCCAGCCTCTTAGATCATGTGGTTTAATTATTCAACTTCTGTGCTTAATTTGGTCCAAAATTTTGAGGAACCTATGTTGTAAGGAAGTCTACCGAGTTTCCGAATGGTGACCTCTTTCCTGGAGCACCATACTTTCAAGACAACAGTTGTAGCATCTCTGAGGCTTTACTAGAAGGGAAATGGAGACATCATGAATGTATCTGGGTGATTTTAAGTCAAGAAAGTGAAGAATAGTTGTGAGGTATTCACCAGAGAAGACTGCTCAGACATGGATTTAAGCCAATAGAAAGTCCTTGTTACACTACTGGTGACTGCACTGGGTGTTTCAGATTCCAGTGTAGCCCAAGCCTTTCCCAGGATGAGCTTTGAAGCACAAAAACCATGTTCCGGGTTGACATACTTCAGTTAACAAGAACAGTTAGCCCGAAGCAGGACTACAGAAGCCAAGTTAGTACATTTAGAGACATTTCCAGAACTATAGACTTTGATGGATTAGGTCTTTGTTTTCATTTTGGCAGGTGGTGCTGTCTATGTGTTGAGTTTTATGGCCTTAATAGTACTTCCATCATGGAGTTAGTTGTGCTAAGTCTGGGGTCCTACTAAATAAAGTCTGGGGCCTGTTACAACAATCACTGTCTGCCTGCTGTGTACCAGGCCTACACCAATGGTTTTGTCATCCACAGGAACTGCCTCTCCTCTGGACTCAATTACTCTTAAAACCAACAAAAAGAGGGAGTCAAGTTTGAGCTGGTTGAATTATGGCACCTTCTCTAGGTGCACAGAACACTGGGCAATCATAACACCAATGATAACATTAGCAAACCACCCTTGCCTGCTGTCTCCATGCCAGACATTCAGCTAACCATGTTCTATGGATTGTCTTATTTAATCATCACAAGAAGCCTAGAGGTACCTGGGCCTAAACTGGTGGAAGGAAACCCCTTGGGTCAGGGGTTAAAGAAGGCGGAGTGTAAGCACATTCCATTCCCCTTGGCCTGTCTCAGCTGGAGGGAAGCTTCAACCAGGATCCAGGGTGAAGGGCCCTTTCCCCTTCTCTTCAGTTTTATTTCCATTTCTAGTCTCTACCATCTACCACAGACCTCAAGAAACTATGGGCCCCAAGATTAAGTCCATGATGAATGTTACTAAGAGTTGACTCAAAAAACTGTTGATGCCGCAATTCTGGCCAAAGAGTCTACAGAGGTCTATGGAAGCCAACAATATGTATGAAGAGACGTGGGTCAGGAATGTTCCCCTCTGAGGGAAAAGCTTGGGCCAGGGCCAACCATCAAAAATACAATAGGTCAAGCTGAGATTGGAAGCCAGTACTTGATAAGTTTGCTGCACAAAAAATTAGAATGTGTTTGAGTCACAGATGTTTCAAAAGTGGACCAGCCAACCCTGGCGCTGACTTACCTATGAACTTCTTATTTCATGAGATTTAAGCCCACCGTTGGGGTCTGAGCCACTTCCAGTAAGGTTCTTATTACTGAGAGAGCCTTTGTCACCAATGGGATACATATCAGGTCCAAATCTGCACCAGACTGAGGGTGCCCAAGAACTTTAGTTACCAACATCCCAGACCTGCAGACAAAATGAAATGTGGAACTTTCTCAGAGGCCAGAAAAACAGTCAGAGTAGTATCAAGCCTAATTGGAAACAACAGCTCCTTAATCTAAATTTACAGCATAATCAGCCTTCTGGTTACCTAATAATAACTAAATTAGGCTGGCAATATATTTCATATATGCTAGTTAAAATCACAGAAAGGAGAAGCTGCATTTGTAATCTAGTTTTTTCTATTGCTTCCTCCTGGAATTGGGGGTGAGAACTGCCTGACCTGCAATGTAGGAGATCTGAGTTTGAGTCCTGTCTATGCTGCCAATGGCTGTGTGACTTGAAGTAAGCACCTTAGTTCCTCTGAACATCTCTGTCTTCTCACCTAACAGATTCCAAATCAAAGGGACTCTCTTGGAGACAGCAAATGGCATTACACAAAGGGTCATCGTCACTTAGTTTTGCCAGTTTTTGTGTGCTTACGTGTTCGTGGAGGTGTACACATGTGCAGGTATGTATGTGTACTTGTAGGTGTATCTACGTGCTGAGGCCAGAGGTCAATCTCAGATATCCCTTAGTATGCTGTATCTACATTGTTTTCTGACATGGGGTTCCTCACTGGCCCAGAAGTTGCCCACTCAGCTATACGAGTGGTCAACCATCCGCAGAGATCTGCTTTTACTCATCTCAGAGCATGCCATGACACCTGGATATTTTAATGTGGATTTGGGAATCTCAAGTCTTCATTTGTTCAATAAGCACTGTAGTGCCTAAGCACCTCCCAAACCCATTCTGCTTATTCATGAATGCCATGTAACCAAAATTATGCAGTAAGTATTGGTTTGAGTCTATTAAGAAGCCTGTGCTAATATTTTTTTTAACGCAGGGTCTTACTGTTTTGCTGAATGGCCTCAAACTCAGAGCTTGTCTACCAATGCTTCCTGAGTGCTGGGATTAAAGGCATGTACCCCCATGCCTGGCCTAGCTGATGACATTTTTGAGGGCATCATGTTGCCAGGAAATTGGTAAGTCCAAAGTAGCAAATATTTTGACTGTTCAAGCATTAAACAACTTGGGTTGGTGGGGGAACCTGCACAGGCAGGAAGCCAGCTTATGAATGCTGTGTACCCTCTGAGTAGGGCAAACTCTCCAAAACTCAATTTGCATGTGACTCCAGAGATGTTTAGCAAGAAGAAATCTTCTAGAGTGGTGTCAGAGCCATAGGGACCAGTGGACCTGATAGCCCTTCTCAGTTTTCTTTCAGAGGTAGCTCGATGGAGGAATTTCCTAGTTATCTTTGCAGGTACTCCGTGCCTATCAAGAAGAATCTCAGATATCCAGGCCAGTGGCCTCTGTATATTGAACTTTACCTGGAAGCTTGTTTACAACATTAAAAAAGAAGCCGCACCTTCAGCCTGGAGTGCACTGTCCATTCACTTCAAGAGGGAGATGAGGAAGATGGGGAGGTGGTTAAGTGCTTTCTCAGAAGGTTGAGGACCTGAATCTGATCCCTAAGTCCCACAGAAAAATCTGAGCACAGTGTCGTTCACCTGTGCCAGAAAGACAGGAGGCTCTCTGGGGCTTGCTGGCCAGCCAACCTAGCTATTCAGTGAGCTCCAGGTTCAGGAAGAGACCTGGTCTCAAAAAGATAAGGTGGAGACTAAAGAGGACCTTGGGCCTCCACATAATTGTGTAATTTCCCACTCCTCTCCCCTCTCTCTTTCCTCCCCTCCCTTTTCCCTTCTGTCTCCCCACCCCCCCCTTCTCTGTTTCAAGACAGAACTTGTGTGCATATGCACTGAGCGGGAGTATTGGAAATATGTGTTGGAACATGGAGGAAACAGCAGAAACGTGAACACAAACACTGACTCCTCACCAAAGACACATGTGCCCCTTCTAGAGTGTCGGGGTTTGCGTCAGGAAGAAAACAGCAGCCTCCTAGCCAGGAACTAATTTCTTAGTCCCCTTGCATATTTTAAAATATAGATGAAAGATACATAACACAGCATTAACTTTTGTAAGGAGTCCTGTCCTATGGTATGTAGTTCATTCACAATGTCACCCAGCTGCTCCCTACCCAAGTTTTACAATGCTTTCATCAAACCATGTTGAGTTTACAGGAGTGAATGACAACATCTGGCCTGTTTAGCTGTCTGCCGAGAAGGTACGTTGCTTCCAGAAACATCAGCTGCTTGCATTTTAGTGAAATTCAGTGACTGCTTCTCCACAGGGCAAGCGAGTGGCAGAGATCTTTGTTACATTTGGGCAAGAGTGCTTCCCTATAAGACAGTGGCTCTCAGCCTGTGGGACACAATCCCCTTGGGGTCAAACAACCCTTTCACAGTAATTGCCTAAGACCACTGGAATAGATATTTACAATACGATTCATAACAGCAGCAAAATTATAATTATGAAGTAACAACAAAAATAATTTTCTGGTTAGGGGGTTACTACAACATGAGGAACTGTTTTAAAGGGCTGAAGCATTAGGAAGGTTGAGAACAAGAGCAGCCCACTTAAAGTTGTATGCAGAAGACTCCAAGGATTCACAAAAGGGAAGAGCCACAAGGCAGATGGAAGGATCTTGTCTCTGGATGAAGCCTAACTAACCAGGAATAGTCACTCACTGTGGCATAAACAAGAATCAGCTGGGCCACTGAGGTCCAGGCTTTATCTATCATAGCAACTTCTGTCAACTGATGTCCTACTCTTAATGTCCTGTTTCCTGGTAGAGTTCAGTATAGTGTTCTTCTTGCTTATCTCAAATGTCCATCACTTCTCCTCCAGGAAGGGTGTGTGGGTTGCAGTAAGCAGGAACACTCAAACCAAATGAAACACACTTGACCAGAAGGCTGCCAAGACCTGGTGGACTTTGGAGACAGAATACCGTATGCATCTGAGCCTCCTGAAAGCTATTCAATATGCACCAAGGTTTTTGGTTTTCCCTTCCTTCCATCCTTCTTCCTTCCTTCCTAAATGAGAAAAGGTCTCATATAGCCCAGGCTGGCCCTTGTAGGATGAATAATAAAACCCAGAGACAGATATTGGAGTTAAAGCTGAAGACCAGAAAAGCAAAGCAGCCAAGCCACTAGAGAGGTCTTACCTCTACCAAGGCTAAGACAAAGGGGTGACCCTATCCTTAGAGTGTCTGCAGACTGCAGTGCTCTCAACCAAACCTCAGACTACAGACTGACACCTGAGTTTCTGTCTCCTCCCATCTTATATTCCTCTCTAATGCTAGGATTAAAGGTGTGCACCACCGCCCAGTCTCTATGGCTAACTAGTGAGGCTGCTGGGATTAAAGGTGTGTGTCACCATTGCCTATCCTGTATGGCTGAGTAGTGTGGCTAGCTTTGCACTCTGATCTTCAGGCAAGTTTTATTTATTAAAACACAAATAAAATATCACTATAGGCCTTGAGTGCTGATCTACCTGCCTCCACTTCTCAAGTGCTAGGATTATATGCATAAATTACCATGCCTGGTTTGTGCAGTGTTTATAATGAACCAGGGCTTCGTGCACACTAGGTAAATACTCTACCTACTGAGCCACATTCACAACCACCTAAGTTTTCTTTGAGCTGCCATCTTTAAATAGGTTGGCATTGAAACCTCCAAATTGATGTATATTCAGTATTTATTTCTAGGCAAACCTGGTTCCCAGCTCAATTTCCTTATCTCTGGCTCTGTAAGAATCCTGATGTCCAGCCACAGATAATCAAGACTACCAACTATCATTCAGGCAGGTCTATGAGGTCTTTGCCTTCTGTTTCTTCCTGGGCCTCTATCCCACACTATATCAAACTGCTGCCTTCTATGAGCTTCTTCCTGCTGAGCTTGCTAGCCACTCTGAATGATCCAGTCCAGCAACTAGAATATGCAGGTATCATCTGTCTTCCTCTCTTCTTGAATATGGTCCATGCTTGTCACCTGGAACTCATTGCCCTGTGTGGCTGACTCCCTTTGCAATGTGTGCCTAAACTACCTCCTAGGTGTCTAGATTACTCCAGGCCAAATAAGGACCTGGATCTACCATTTGCACTTTCTGACTTCAAGCAAGTTATTTCACAACTCTATGATGTGAGATTCCCCTCTGTATACCGTGAATGTGTTTTGTTAATAAATAAAGAAGCTGCTTGGGCCTATAGCAGGGCAGAATAGAGTTAGGTGGGAAAACTAAACTGAATGCTGGGAGAAAGTAGATGGAGTAAGTGAGAAACCATGTAGCCACTTCAGGAGACAGATGCTGGATGAAACCTTACTGGTAGGCCACAACTGCGTGGCAATATACAGATTAATAGAAATGAGTTAATTTAAGATGTAAGAGCTAACCAGGAATACGCTAGAGTCATTGGCCAAACAGTGTTGCAGTTAATATAGTTTCAGTGTGATTATTTCAGGTCTGGGCAGCCGGGAAAAGGAACAAGCAGCCTCCGACTACATCTCTGAGCCTATACTTACTATTAAGTCAGTAAAATAGTACTGGCCACATCAGCATCGTGTGTGTGTGTGTGTGTGTGTGTGTGTTAAGGAAATTGAGACTCAGTATGAGCTCTCAGTGGTTATTAAACTTTCACCAATTTGTAGGACAAGTCCTTTTCTCTATCACCACACTCAAAAATCCAAATTCCAGGGATGGGTTTGGAAAAAAAGGGAAAGCAAATGACTCACCTTCAGGAAGGCCCCATCAAGCCTGCAGGGCCACCTGCCCAGGGCAACTGGGAAAAAGCACCAGCCTCATCCCATGGAGGTTTCCTCAGCCAAGCACAGGGACTCTTTTCTGGAGAAGACCTTGCTCCATGTCCCCTCCTTGAACAAGTAGCTGTCTCTTGTGTCCTGTTGTGGTCACTGACAGCTTTATGCACTTGCCAGCCTGTCTTGTTTATTCTACAGTCTTTCTTTGGTGAGGTGAGAGACCTGGGCAAGGGGGCCCTGGCCATTGTTGTGGGAATATGTTTGGTGAGGACTTACCTAACTAGGCCTGGGGGACTCTCCTTCCTCCTCTTTGAGAAGACATGAAGGGGCTTATTCTACCTTGGACACCATTCCTCCTTCCTCCAGCATCTTGGGAGTAGAGTAGCTTAGTGTGGCTGTGTGCTCCTCATGGAGAGGTGCTGCTTACTTTGCCTTCCAGATACTGATGGTTTGTTGCATGCAGTCACACATTTGCATGGACCTAAGAGGTGTGTTCCCTTGTTCCATCCCTCTTTTGAGCAGCCTGTTTCCATTCTACCGCCCTCCCAAAGCTTCACCAGCTGGCAGCTATAACCTGAGTTATACCCACAGCTGTACAGAGCTGGAGGCCCTTTCCCCTGAAGGCAGCTGTTCCTTCTATGCACTTGAATGCACAGTAGGCTCATACCACTGGGTTTCAGGTCTTGCCTGCTTAACAGGGTATCATAGAACCTGCTCCCTAAGCTTCTTGCCAGCCCTGTTCCTCCTACTTAATGGAGCAACAACAAAAATTTGGCTCATCCAGAGCCTGAGTCCTATCTGATCAGCATGCAGTGACAGTCTGCTGTCCTCGCCTTGGAAGCACTCCAACGACTCCTAACAGGGATTCTTTGCCAACCTTCCCTCTTTACTTGGCTTCAATACAATCCAAGGTGCAGCAGATTATACACACACCTTGGGGAGGGGAATAAACTCCCACTCTCCTATGAGACATACATAGAGTAATTTCTGTCCTCATCAGCCCAAGATCCAGGTCACAAGTTAGGGTTAGGTCTCACTTTATAACCTGTCCTTAAGGGAAGTCTTCCTTGATCTTCTGATCAAAGCTGCCAGTCCAAAGGCTCTGTCATCAGCAGTGTGTCATGGGTATCAAGGGTGGCTTCAAACACGGGATGGAACAAAATGATTCTTACCCCTCCCTTCCCCTTTCTTTCCTTAAGCCTTCAAGTAGAAGGAGAATAAGCTGAATCATTGCATTTAACTTTTAGGAAGTGGTCCTTAAAGTGGTGAAGACTTCCTTCTTTCTGATGGCAAGAAGGTAAATGTGATGGCTAGGAGTACTTCAAAGAGGTTTGTGCACTAAGCAAGGTCTCCCTTTTACCACCAGGGGTACCTGCTTAATTAACCCTTGAAGAATGGTCCTCACAGGTTTCAAGTCAGTTGAACATGGTGAGGATATGTTAGATTTGATGGCTGTTTGAACTTGAGAACTTTACTATCTTGTTTCATTAAATTAGTGAAAACAGGGATTGGAAAGATAGCTCAGTGGGTTAGGAGTGCTTGCTTTTTTTCCAGAGGATCAGAGTTCAGTTCCCTGCACCCACATTACACACACACACACACACACACACACACATACACACACAAATAATAATAATAACAATGCCTGCCTTCAAGAACTGACCTTCTCTGGTATGGTAGTGCATACCTGAAATACCAGACTCAAGAGTCAGAAGCACAGAGATCATAATTTTTCAACTAGCCTAGGCAATACCAGAGATCCTGTCTCCCAAAATACTCATCTGATTTTTTTTTCTTATTTCTGTGACAGGGTCTTCCTATATTGCCCAAGCTGGCCTAGAATTTAAGGGTCTTCTGCTTCAACCTCCCAAATCTGTGATTACAAATCCAGGCCCCCTAGCAATTTTTGAAATATTTTAAGAGTGTGCATTGGGTGTGGGTGGTCATGAGTGCAAGTGTACAAGGAGGACAGAAGAAGACACTGTGTCTCCTGGAGCTGGACTACAGGAAGCTATGAGGTACCCAACATTGAAGGTCCTCTACAAGAGCAGTGAGTACTCTTAACTTCTAAGTCATCTCTAGCTCAATCCAAGAAATGTTTTACTTCACCCCCGCTATGTACACGGCAGTATGTTGAAGATAGGTTGGAGAAAAAAACAAACAAAACTTTTACTTTCATGGAACTTGAGGCTGGTGGATAGAGAAGGTTTTTAAAAAGGACATAAACAGGGTTTGGGGATGTAGCTTCAGTATACTGCACTTCATGGGTGTGTGTGTGTGTGCTGTGGGATGATGCTCCTGTACACTGTAAAGATTTGTCACTCATATTAGTTTAATAAAATGAAGGCTGGCCAGTAGCCAGGCAGAAAGTATTGGGGGGAGGCAACCAGACTAAGAGAATTCTGGGAAGAAGAAAGGCAGAGAGATGCAGTCACCAGTCAGACACAGAGGAAGCAAGATGAGATTGTCTCACTGATAAAAGGTACCAAGCCACATGTCTAAACATAGATGAGAATTATGAGTTAATTTAAGTTGTAAGAGCTAGTTAGTAAAAAGCCTGAGCTAATAGGCCAAACAGATAATAATTAATATAAGCCTCTGTGTGTTTCTTTGGAACTGAACGGTTGTGGGAGCGGGTGGGACAGAAACTTCCATCTACATGTGATAGATTGAGGAACAGAGCACACTGAAGCAGACAACAAAAAGGAAATTTGGGAACCAAGACATCATGGAAAACTCTGGGTAAACCACCAATTACCAAAAAAAATCTTCCTCTAGAAGCAGCCAGCAAGGACTAGAGGCCACCATTACCAAAGCCTAGTGGCCTAGCATGTAGCTTACGCACAGAACCTACCTAGCTCTCCAATCTGTGCTGTTTCTGTCCTTCCAAACCTGAATGGAAAATAGGATTGACAAACACAGGGCTTTACACAGACCACCCTAGCATAATAATTGCCCATTCCTGTCTGGCACAGACCCCTCCACTGAAGCTGGCTTTAGTTCTTCACATAATGGGCACCACCTGGGTCCCAGGGATTGCATCTGGCATCAATTAGTTCTAAGCCCAAACTGGAGTAGCACCCTGGCTCTCCTCCCAGCTACTGGCTTTGGAAGAGGCCAGATCCTGGCTGAGTGTCTTTTACTCCTAATGACCTCTATCAGTGACCTCCATTGTAGACCCACCAGGCCCACAGCTGTCACCATCATGAGCAGCCTGGTTCCAGGGAAAAATAAGCTGTCAACCTTCACCGTGTGCCCCAAGGACCCGGTGAATAAGGACAGCTTAAGCAACCGAGGATGGGAATGCTATTTCTAGCTTCCACAGCTAAGAGCACATTCCATGTGGAATGATGGATGGGCTGGAATCTTTGGTAATGTGCACAGTACTTATAAAGCTGCTTGAAGACAGGTGGATGGGAGAGATCTCATCCCTACTTGGCTGTTCTCATGGCCTGATCTTGGGCAAGTAACTTACATTGTATTACCTAAGCTTCAAATGCCCTATTTTAAAATTGACATGATAAAGAACTTACTGCATCTGTGGGGCAGAAATTAAGTAAATAATCCATGCAATTCACTTAAAAATATTTAATGTATGTCTTTTGGGACTCATCTTCATTCACTACCTCAAAAATATTTTAAAGCCTACACTATGTGCTAGAATAAACATTCAGACATGTCCAACCTTTTAGCATGAATAACAGATCATTCTTGAGATGACTAACCCTCCCAAAACAATCATGTACCACACAAAAAAACCTCATAATATTTAAGTACGTTTATGACTTTGAACTGTATTCATAGTTGTCTTCAGTCTCATGTGGTTTTGGGGCAGTAGGTTGGATACATCTGTCAGCTAGCCTTTGAGGATGTAACAAGAAATAAATTTGGAAGCGATATTGAATCATAACTGCAAACCATGCATTGTGTGAGCTTTGCAACATTCAACCTGGGCTGAAGATCTCATGCTGGACCTAAAATGCCCCTGTATACCTGAGCTTTACTGAGTAACCAAAACAGCACCCCAAAATATAGTGGCTTGAAGCAATACAGGCTTCTACTTTTTCAAGACTTTCAGTGATCTGGGTAGTTGTTGTGGACTGGGTGATGCTGGCTACAGCAGGTGGCGGAGGATGACCTTAAACATAAGTCCTAGGCCCCAGTATGGATATATGCAATTCTCTTGCCACAAGGCTCTCAACCTCCATAGAGCTGTGATGCCTGACAACAGATGTCAAGAGATTCCACAATAAGGTGGTTCCCAATGGCTAAGTACCCTCCAAACCTCTGCATGCATACATAATAGTTTTGTTTCATTGGTCACAGCAAATCACAAGACTAAGGCCAGAGTCCTCTAGGAGAAGCATGGAACCAGTAAGCAAGAACAAATGAGGTTTTGAACTATCATGGTCATATTGACCCATTCCTAAGTGGTCCCCAAATGGTTTTGTTCATATAACCTATATTAGTCATTTCAGGTAGCCATAACAAAATAACATGAACTGGACAGTTTAAACAGAAGTTTCTCTCATATCTCTGGAGGCTACAAGTCCAAGAACATGACACCAGAATTATTGGAGTCTAATTAGAATTATTGGGGGTCTAGTTGGCCTCTCTTTTTAGTTTGCAGATAGCAACCTCCTTGCTGTGTCCTCTCTGGCCCTTGGTTCCTTTATGTGGAGAAAGAGAGTGATGTTACTATTTATTTTGTGTGTGGGTGTGTATGTACATGTGTATGCATGCATTCATAGCTTTCTTTGGTGGGTAAGTAAGAGGATCCTCAGTCATCCATTAAAGGACTGGAAAAGTATAATTGCTTTCTTATTTTTCTAAAAAAAATTTTAAGTGCATTGGTGTTTTGCCTATGTGTATGTCTGTGTAAGGATGTCATATCCCCTGGAACTGGAGTTACAGATGTTGTGAGAGGCCATGTGGGTGTTCAGAATTGAACCCTGATCCTCTGGAAGAGCAGCCAGTACTCTTAACTTCTGAGACATCTCTACAGCCCACTTTCCTGGTTTTTAACCTCAAAGTCCCCATAATTTTCCTAAAGTCCTGGAGATCATATTGAGTATCCCATTTGGACTTGTTCTGTCAAGAAAAAGCATGTGTTTTTTCATATACTAAAATTTGAAACATCTGTGTGGATGGCTAAATAAATAAAGTTCTTGCCACCCAAGTACAAGGACCTGAGTTCAGATTCCCAGCATTCACTTAAAAACCCAGACCTGGCAGTGCATGCCTGTAACTTATAGCACCAATGCTGGGATGCTGGCATGTAGACAAGCAAGTCCCCGAGGCAGTGTAAAAAGGAAGACACAGTAGAAATCTGTGTCTGTGGGAACAGAAATGCAAGCTGAGGTGTGAGTGGACCCCAGAAGAGGATACTTCCTGGCCCTCCAGTCCCTCGTGCTGTCACCCAGTATTCCTTGATTCTACTTCTAGGTAACATCCTTGTATTGCCTTTCCCTTACGGCTGTCATCGCCCCATACATCCTGGGAAAAGAGCCCCTGATCATGCTTGTTAAGGACTTTAAAAATAATCTTTTCTTTGAAATTTCGATATATGTATACAATATATCCTAATCATATCTACTCCTACTTCCCCATGAGGGATTTTCTTAATATACATTTATTGAGGTAGGAAGACCCACGCTAAATGTGGGTAGCACCATTTCACGAGCTAAGACCTGAACTACATAAAAGAACAAACGTTCATTTCTGCTTCCCTACTGTGGGTGCCACGTGACCAACTCTGCCCTCACACTCTTGCCACCATGCCTTCTTCTTAACATGGACTGTGAGCTAAAATAGACCTTTATACCCTAAAGATGATTTTGTCAGGGTATTTTATTACAGAAACAGGAAAGAAACACACACACCAATAAAATCAAAGGAGAGAGGAAGGGGGAAAAAGGAAAAAGGAGGAAGAGAAAATAAGGAAGGGAGAGAGAGAGACAGGGAAAGGAGGGATGGAGGAAAAGAAAGGAAAAGAAAAGAAAGGAAAGGAACTTAAAACTCTGTTTGCAAAAATGCCTCTGAGATTTGATATAGGGGTTCTACCACAGCCTGAGTGACTCTGTGATGGTCCAATGATGTAGGGCTCCTTAATGAATGACTCCAGAACCTTAGACTGATCCACAAACACACGAAAAATGCCAACCAGCTACCAACCCCCTGGTAGCAGTTTATCCTCCCAAACAAAATCCTTAAATGCTGAAGCCCTGGAGGTGGAGGCAAGACTACCCTGTTGCATCTAGTGACAACTGAATTTTTTTAACTTTTTTATTGATTTTATTGAGCTATACATTTTTCTCTGCTCCCCTCCTTTCCTTTCACTTCCCTTTCTACCCTTTCCATGGTCCCCATGCTCCCAATTTACTCAGGAGACCTTGTCTTTTTCTTCTTCTCATGTAGATTAGATCCATGTATGTCTCTCTTAGGGTCCTCTTTATTGTCTAGGTTCTCTGGGATTGTGAACTGTCAGCTGGTTTTCTTGGGTTTATGTTTTAAAAACCACTTATGAGTACATATGATAACTGTCCTTCTGGGTCTGTGTTACCTCACTCAAAATGATGTTTTCTAGATCCATCCATTTGCCTGCAAATCTCAACATGTCATTTTTTTCTGCTGTAGTACTCCATTGTGTAAATGTACCATATTTTTCTTATCCATTCTTCAGTCGAGGGGCATTTAGGTTGTTTCCAGGTTCAGGCTATGAAGAACAATGCTTCTATGAACATAGTTGAGCACATGTCCTTGTGGCATGGTTAAGCATCTTTTGGACATATGCCCAAAAGTGGTATTACTGGGTCTTCAGGAGGGTTGTTTCCTAATTTTCTGAGAAATCACCATACTGATATCCAAAGGGGCTGTACCAGTTTTCACTCCCACCAGCAATGCAAGAGTGTTTCCTTTACCCCACATTCTCTCCAACATATGTTGTCATCAGTGTTTTTGATCTTGGCCATTCTTACCGGTGTAAGATGGAATCTCAGACTTACCTTGATTTGCATTTCTCTGATGGCTAAGGATGCTGAACATTTCCTTAAGTGTCTTTCAGCCATTTTAGATTCCTCTGTTGAGAGTTCTCTGTTTAGGTCTATACCCCATTTTTTTAAACTGGATTTTCTGTTCTTTTGATGACCAATTTCTTGAGTTCTTTGTATATTTTGGAGATCAGCCCTCTGTCTGATGTGGAGTTGGTAAAAATCTTTTCCCATTCTGTAGGCTGCCATTTTGTCTTGTTGACTACGTCCTTTGCTTTACAGAAGCTTCTCAGTTTCAGGAGGTCCCATTTATTAATTGTTTCTCTCAGTGTCTGTACTGCTGGGGTTCTATTTAGGAAGTGGTTCCCTGTGCCAATGCGTTCAGCTGTATTTCCCACTTTCTCTTCTATGAGGTTCAGTGTGCCTGGTTATATGTTGAGGTCTTTGATCCCTTTAGACTTGAATTTTGTGCATGGAGATAGATATGGATCTATTGATATCCAGTTATGCCAGCACCATTTGTTGAATATGCTTTCTTTTTCCATTTGATATTTTTTCCACTTTGTCAAAATACAGGGGTTCGTAGATGTGTGGATTAATATCTGGGTCTTCGATTCACTTCCATTGGTCCTCCTGTCTGTTTTTATGCCAATACCAGGCTGTTTAAAGTACTGTAACTCTGTAGTAGAGTTTGAAGTCAGGGATTGTGATGCCTCCAGAAGTTCCTTTACTGTACAGAATTGTTTTGGTTATCCTGGGTTTTTTGCCTTTCCATATGAAGTTGAGTACTGTTCTTTTGAGGTCTGTGAAAAATTTTGCTGGGGATTGCATTGAATCTGTAGATTGCTTTTGGTAAGATTGCCATTTTTAATATGTTAATTCTACCTACCCAAGATTATGGGAGATCATTCCATTTTCTTATGTCCTCTTCAATTTCTCTCTTCAAAGATTTAAAGTTCTTGTCATATAGGCCTTCTACTTGTTTGGTTAGAGTTGCTCCAAGATATTTTATGCTATTTGTAGCTATTATGAAGGGTGATGTTTCTTTTATATCTTTCTAAGCCCATTTATCATCTGTGTAAAGGAGCGCTATTGATATTTTTGAGTTAATTTTGTATCCTGCTACATTACTGAAAATGTTTGTGAGTTGTAGAATTTTGGGGGTCGCTTATGTAAACTATCATATCAGTAAATAGTGAGAGTTTGACTTCTTTTCTGATTTGTATCCCCAATGATCTCCTTTTGTTGTCTTATTGCTCTAGCTAGTACCTCAAGAACTATTTTGAATAGATATTAAGAGAGTGGGCACCTGAGCAGCTCATGCATTCCAAACAAGTTCCAGATTGTGTTGAATTCATAGGCCCCAGGACCACACTTGAGGAGATGCTGCCTTCCTGATCAACAGGAAGGAAGCATGGAGCCTGAAAGGAGCTGCTATTCCCACAGATGCTGCTGAGAAAGGCAGGCCAGAAGGCTCTACATGGTGGAGCTGAGTGGTAATTTGTGGTTTTTGTTTTTTGGGTTTTTTTTTTACTTTTATCCCTTACTGTTTTACTCTTTTGGGGACCTGCCAAAGAGCTCCCAAATAAATCACTCACATGAAGGCTTATTACTACCGATGAGTGCCCAGTCTTAGGCTGGCTTGTTTCTTGCTCACTTTCCTTAAATTATTCCGTCTACTTTTTTCTATGGGCTTTTTCCTTTTCTTACTTCTGTATATCTTCACTTACTCCATGGCTGGCTGTGTGGCTGGCTAGCTGTGCCCTGACCTAGTCCTTTCCTTGTTCTCTCATTCCTCTCCCCTTCCCCCTAGATTTCTCCTATTTATACTCTCTGCCTGGCAACCCCATCTATCCTTTCTCCTGCCTCGTTATTGACCATTCAGCGCTTTATTCGACCACCAGGTGTTCTAGACAGGCAAAGAATCACAGCTCCACAGAGTTAAACAAATGCAACATAAACAAAAGTAACACACCTTAAAATAATAGTCTACAGCAGCGGTTCATTTACTGTTTAAAGCAGCTGCTAACCACAAACCGTAAGAGTTTTCTCAGTCCATCACAAATGTGTTTTTTTCCATCCCAAGAGACAACACTCTCAATTGCTGACCAAAGGAAGCTGCTTTTCCAATTTGTCTGAGAAGGAAAGAAGGACAATCTAAAGAGCAAAAACCTCTGGACAAAACCAGCCATGACCAAGATCTCTCGGATGCCAGGAAGGGTTTAGGGACAGTCATTTCTCTTCTACCGTACTTATCAGACTGCCCACCTTAGAGAAACACACAGTTCACTTCAGCTGCGGCAACTCTGCTTTGGGGCATGCTGAAATGAGTCCTCTGGGATTCCTAAATGTTCCCTGGAGTTGTTCCACAATTAAAAGGGCATTTTGTTCTGCTGCACCAAGGAGAGGTTGCCCCCCCCTCCAAACAAGCCTGTACAGTGAGTGCTACTCCCTGCTCTCCACACCTGATCATTCCTCCCACTAGGTACTTGCTAAAGCTAAGAACCTGCCATTCTTCCAGGCTCAACTAGAAAGGGATGTGCTATTCAAAGAGAGGGCTGGAACCCACCAGCTCTCAAATGTGAACTTGTCAAGACTGGGCTCTGTCCTAAGGCTGATGTCTGGTGAGCCCTAGTGCACTGCCCCCACCGAGTTTGGGAAATGGAAACAAATTAATCACAGGGTGTCATTTACACCCAAAGGATCAAGAGGAACACAGAGGGGCATGTACTGAAGAAGGCTCACTCGTTCTCCTGCAACATGGACTCTGACAACTCTTGCCACTTTCTACGAGCACACGCCCACAAATCCTTGTGCTATGCTCCAGAAATAAGACATATGAACCATCTAGCTCATGCCCTCAGAGAGCTGACAGTTCTGTAAAAGGCATGATACAAATGTGCTGCTTAGTTTTTATCAACACAAAATGTCACCTGAAATGAGGAAAATTCAATTGAAGAAATGCCTCCATCAGATTGGCATATGGCAAGTCTGCGGTAGCATCTTCTTTTTTTTTTAATTTTTCCATTCAAAAATTTACACTTCCTCCCCTTCTCCCATTCCTCACCCACTTCCCAACTAACCATCCTACCTCCCCCTCTATCCCTAAGAGAGGGCAGGGTATCCTGCTCTGTGGGAAGTCCAAGGCCCTCCCCACACCATCCCGGCCTAGGAAGGTGTGCATCCAAGTAAACTAGGGTCCCAAAAAGCCAATACATGCAGAAGAGACAGGTCCCAGTGCCATTATCGATGGCTTCTCAGTCTGTCCCCATTGGCAGCCACATTTAGAGAGTTCGGTTTGATCACATGCTCGTTCAGTCCCGGTCCAGCTGGATTTGGTGAGCTCCCATTAGACCAGGCACACTGTCTCAGTGGGCGGACCAACACCTCACGGTCCTGATTTCCTTGCTCATCTTCTCCCTCCTTCTGCTCTTCAACTGGACCTTGGGAGCTCAGTCCAGTGCTCTGATGTGGATGTGGGTCTCTGTCTCTATCTCCATCCAGCGGACAAAATTTCTATGGTGCTAATCAAATATTCATCAGTGTGACTATGGGACAAGGCCAGTTCAGGCACCCTCTCCTCTGCTGCCCAAGGACCTAGCAGGGGACATCCCCATGGACACCTGGGATCCCCTCTAGAGCCAAGTCTCTTGCCAACCCTAAAATGGCTCCCTTAGTGTAGATATCTTCTTCCCTGCTCCAATATCTGCCCTTCCCCAATCTCCACCCTCCCACTCCCCCAAGCTCTCCCCAGTCCTTCCCTT